>JARQTH010000366.1:0-18782 GCA_030142595.1 Trachelus iudaicus | reverse complement strand
GAGAGAGAGAGAGAGAGAGAGAGAGAGAGAGAGAGAGAGAGAGAGAGAGAGAGAGAGAGAGAAAGTGAGAGAGAGAGGAGGAGGAGGAAGCACGTGCCATACTATCTATAGATATAAGCTGAGCGAACACGACGGGATATATTCCGCGTTGCGGTTAAAGCCTAAATCCATCCGTGCAACAAGACATGTCTACAATGCAGTCGATATGCAGTATGCGACATGCGGCGTCAGGGCCGTATCTTCCAGGGGCTTTAATCACGCTTTCGATGACTATAGCTGCGACGCGCTCCCTACTTTCATTCTTACTCCTATTGTTTCTTAAGAAGACGGGCTTATCGCGGACCAGATAGCACACTGTTACTTTGTATAAAGTAACTTACTCCAGCTCGTCACAGTAACCGTATATGGTTTATCATAAATTTTACAGGCAGACAATTACAATTATGCTACTGAATGTGAACGATGCTTTTTATCCAGTAAAAATTTTTGCCAATTTCCCCATCCTGATTTACGAGACGTTCGTCGTCCGCAAAATAGGAAAAGTCGTATTGCAAGATTTAAGACTCCCCTGTATTCCATATTGGAACTTTTTAATTGCATTTGCCGCGGGCAGTCGGTAAAAATTTTTGTTTTCTTATAATTAGAAAAAAAATTAAATTTTCCACCGCGTCTTTCAGTGCTAGGGAAAGATCTTTTAAGATGTATACTGATTTTATTTAATGTAATCAGTCCTATGCCTATAAAGCTATTACCTTATTTTCTCATTTTAATGGAAACCTCTTAGTTTCTTAATTGCCTCCTGTATTTCGCTTCGTTTACTCTCCTTTGCATATTCCACCGACCCTAGACACTGTATATACGCATAGGTCTTACGTTCTATCGACAAGTGGAACTTTTTAGTAAGAATTTACAAGCTCGATAGACCGTCCCATTACTCCTGCCTCGTAGAAACACTTAACGGACAATAGATAAAGATTTAATTTCGTACTGGAGCTAGTTGGCTTACTTCGCAGCTTCGCAACAGTCCTCGGACGGAATTAGAATGAATTAAGATAGAACTTTACGATCGCTCGAAAACTCCTTGAGCGATCCATTGCGCAATATCGCACTAAGAAAACAAGCAATGCACAATCAGTGTCTAATAGTTTAACGATCATTTCGAGAAATCGCGTCAAGGCATATCAGTCAAGGCAATAGAGCCAATTGCGGTAGTTTTGATCAATCTAACTGGAACACCCAAATTCACGTTGTCTACAATATGCATCATTGATCAAGAGTGTTCCTGCATCGCATTAGCTCCTTGCTCTGACTAAATCCATCACACACGCTTAATAAGTATACTCGAGTTTGCAGATGGGGGCCGATGCGGTTCCTGATGCGAAACGATAAATAAAAATACCTCCGAAATTACCATTCATAAAATTGTCAGCGGTATCGCGCGGTCTGTAATTAAAGAATATTGTCACTTTACGCTCGTGTGCGAGAGTATTATAATTCGCTGTGCATAAATAATTCATCATTTTCGAGGTACCCGCATATATGTAAGTTGATACCCTGCTATTAAGCGAATGCCACGAGGGTAGATTATGAATATTCAAGGCAAGTTCGCACATCATACGTTAATCCCTTGACGCGTGATCCTCGCGCAACCCATGAAATTCATTCGAATAGACGAATTTGTCAATTATTCCAATTAATCGTATAGAGGATTGATTAGCTCGATGAGGTCTGATGGATGCTTCTGTTAACAAGGTAGGACTAGGTATTTTCGTACAGAGGCTTCTAATATTAGTTCGCACGAAGAACCCGGTCCGAAAATGATGCTAAACTGCCAACACGTAAATTCTTTTCACGAGCGACGGTAAACCAAGTGTGTTTAGTTTCTTCGAAAGCGCCTTGCTGGTCCGAGTGGGCGATAGGCGCTGATTACTGCGAATCTGTCATCGAACGTTTAATTAAACGAAAGCGTCCTATTTAGGGCGCAGTGGGACGCTGACTGTGTCCCATTCACTCATTTGTTGGTTTTATCAAATTTAGCCGGCTGAGCGTAAATAGTGCTACCTCTACGTTTCTATTAATTAGACGTCGGAAGTTCGTCGTACGTATGGGAGGAAGTGATTTCATCACTTTTCACTCCGCGAATTCAATCTGCAAGTTCAACCGAACATCATTTCAACACACAACCTGCGATAGAACTTTGCGAACGATGATGAACTTCAAGTTAGACCCTCGAGTTTACCTTGCTAGTTTATCCTGGCTCTATTATACGACGACCTCTTTCTACTTGCCTAATCAACCACTTTCCCAAGTTCAATGTGTCCCGAATAATGCATCCTCAATTTGTCCATACGGTATATGCCGAAGCTCTTAAAAAAGATTCTCATTTATGAATAGACCGCCTCTACGGATTTTGTCAATATACTTATACCTATGTCTTGTATAATATTTTATTACGTATATCCTCTTATTCTAGGTGTGCAAAAAACTGTCCACGTACTTCACAATTCAGAACAGCCAGCTTCGGTGTTCGCCGTCCTCGAGTCAGGAAGTAAAGTGGTACCGCTGATAGCGGATGGTCTCTTTGACTTGCTGATGCTGAAGATGACCAGCATCTATACGAGTAAGAAGCAGACGAAGATCGAGTCGAAAGGACCACGCTTTGAGATTGGCGACTTCTGTGTTAAATTGGGAAGCGTTACCATGAGTCAGAACTTTAAAGGCGTTCTTGTCGAAGTGAGTTATGCCGCCGTATTATTTTTAACCGTATTATCCCCCTGTTCGATTTGTCAGGATGATTCACCACTTTGAAGAAAAATTGACTCTTGCGCTCCCTCGTGGCTCTCCTGTTTCTTTGAGATTCGCTAGTCCTCACGAAGGACCCGACCGATTTCTCATTCCTCCTTTTCCTTCGTCCCTTTGGTATTTACTGGACCTTCGGGGAAAACAGGCATCCTTTTTAGTATTCAAGGTAGTGCTATCCTTTCAAAACGCCAGAGACAGGTTGAAAAGGATACTCGCGGTCTTCGGACACAGTATTCCCTTTGGACGTCGTCAACATTGGTACTGGTAACCACGGAATACGAAGTAGCGTACCGACATTGTTAGACTCTACTAACCAGAAAAAAAAGGAAGTTGTCCTTAGAGCTGTACATACCATCATTTGAGTGGGATATTCTCAGTGGATTCGTTCAATATTTAAAAAAAACGATGAGCAGACACCAAATCAGTCACTAAATTATACAGTCCCACTTAGCAATCTGGCAAACGACCTAGCTACTCATCAGCGTCTCATAGTCTTCTTTAAAAATCAATAAAACAATACCTAGTATACGGCACAAATGAAAAATATGAATCTGACCCACATTCCAAGATATAGGAGACCAGTCTTAGAATGACGTTCGAGAAACAATAAAGTTAGCGAACCCAGAAGGGATTCATTCAACATTCAAAATTGTAATGTGAACAATAGGACTTATTGTTCAAGTAAACTCAAATGGCTGAAGAAAAATATTACAACTCTCAACGAACCGAGAAAAAAAGACCACGTAGTTATCCTTTTATATTTTTGTGTATCAATTAAGAAAAACACCGTGATCTTTTGAAAATCCACCACCCCTTCAACTACTGCGCCCTATCGATCCTCGAGCTTTCGTGTAACCTGCTGTGTGTTTCATACATGTTACAAATCGATGCGCCTACACTTCACATATGTGCATTCGACTCGATGTGTATCTCTATACGTAGAATTGTATACCGAGGCTTATGTAGCTCGCGGTACATCTGTATTCCCTTATGTGTATATAAACACACGAGGAACATCGATATAGCCGCAGGACGTCATTACAATTTGTCGTTTGACAATGCGAGAGCTCAATGTACGTTTCACCTATGTATGATTTGTAACTACTGGTTATACCGGGTGATCTTATATTAATTATATCTTTCCTCTTTACTCATGCCATATACGGTCTTTGTAATAAATTCTTCAATACATTCTTACATACGTGCAGTTCTTTGGGAGGACAAACTTTATACAAGCGTGTTAAAAGACAAGGGTGTCATTTACATGAAGATTTGTGGTAAAATTCTTTTACGATCTTTCGGTACCTTTTTTTTCACCTTTAACGAAGCGAAATAATCGCAAAGTCGATATCACCCTAAGTGGATTTGGCTATTCGTTTCGTTAACTTAACTCGTGTGTATTTATGTATATATGTATATGTTCTCCATCCGCCTGAAATATGTTACCATAAGCCTAGAAGCCATTAGATTCAATGGAAAAACAGGCGTTTCCCGCTTTACCGTGAAAAGGCCTATTTTTCATTACTACTTCCCGATAGATTCGACCGAACGAACGGCCCTCGAGCCTCTATTTCGCGTGCAATTTTTGCGCATGAAAATCACCCCTATTGAGTCGCGTCTAATGAATGGCGCCACTGTCATTCGAAATAGAACCCGTTTCGATGTGTTCGTGGATTTAAAAGCGCGATAGCTTTGCCATTTTTTCCTCACTATTTTAGTATCATATTCTCCCTCTCTCTTGCGCTCTTGCTATTTCTCTCTCCATCTCACTCTAACAGACTAAATTTTTCCTTTAACCTGTATCCCCTTTACAACTATCATTTTTAATTTGCTGTTTATCGCGATACTTTAACACTCTCAGGTATCTATCTACGCGTTCTATAATTTTTCGCATTTAAAATTTGCACCGTATCCAATCGATTTTAAGTTCCTTTTCGAATGGCGCATCCGACTGTCAAAATCGAATATCGTCTTCCACTCGTTCGCGTTTGCAAAATGTCATCGGGCATCGCGTGAATGCGAGACGATAACGCTGTAACGTCGTGTGTCAGTCAGAATCACTTGACTGAACAACAGCCCTATATTACGATTTATGTAATTTGTCGATATTACGTGTGTCGTTTGTACAGATTTTACAGCGTACGATAACAAACTTTTTCCTACATTTTAATTGAAGATAATTCGATAAAAATTTGTAACGCTTTATTTAAAATATTTTCCTACATTAAAATAAAATGTGTTGATAATTTTGGAAATTATACAGAAATTCTTTTTATATCTAATATAAAATTATTGTATAATAAAATTGCAGCTCAGCTTTTAAACGCAGTTTTCTTATTATGCAAGCTCTCGTATATAAATATACATGTCTTGAATTTATACCTATATAACTCAATTATTCTGATGTAAAAAATACGTTGATCTCAGTTTATTTTTACTTTCATCTCTATATGCGTGACGGCTGAACCTGTTCTCTCTGCGACCTTATAATAATATCGTTATTTCTCGAAACGTTCAAATACACCAGAGACTCGCAAACTTTTCTGTATACATGACTTCTATTTTGGTATTCCCTGTCAATAACTGTAATAACCGCAGAGTATATTGGTGTAGCCCGGGTGTTTCCTAGCCGCAGGAATTTCCGTCTGTACTCTATTACGAAGAACGCTTCTACTTCCTGTGAAAGGACCAAGTCCCATTGGCTGACATTCGCGCATCTGTCTGTAAAATTTAGAATTTTTATTGATATTATCCTGGCCAACAGGCTAATATCATAGCCAGATATTGTCGATGTACGAAACTATATACGTTGAAAGAATTTCTAATAACTTTTACTAAACATTTTTCCTAACCCCTACCACAGTGTATGTCGGTGTTTATCAAAAATTAAACCAATCCCCATTTTCTGTTTATTGTTAATAATATTCCTCGTCTAAAGGAATAAAAAGGGTACCCCGTTTCTTAAATTTTTCCGGATTTTTCCTGGCCTACAGTTTTCACGTACACTTTAGTTCAAAAAAATGCTTTTAAATTTAAACGAATCCCACTGGATTAGGCATATGTGCGTAATTGAATATCTGAGCCACTTTCTTCTGGCGGCTTCTATGAGGCTTCAATTGAATTGAATTTTCATGAGATACTAAGATAGCAGCAGCAGCTTAAAGCCTGTGGAAATTTGTTTTTCTGATGTTGCATCTAAGGACTCATTTCAATGGTGAATTTTGATGCTACTAAATTGTAACAAGTACATCGAAATTTCTGACCTAGAGTAATGAGAATGTACAGCTACCAGACCACGCAAATGAAAACTAAGATCGCAGATGGGAGAAAAACTCCTCGATAGTAGAATAAGTGGAAAATAGTAGAGCGTCTCTATACTTTTCCTTCTTGGTTGTAAATGGCCATTACATTTTTTAAAACGATGAACGAGATGGATACTAATGTTGAAGTGAGATTTATATTGCGGTCTTCTTAACGTTTTAAATGAAAACAGACAACCCTCCTCAATCGTCACTTTCGTGTAGGATGGACAAAAGCTTTCGTAGAATTGAGTAAGCACGTTTCTCATTTTTGGCGCAGCTCTTATGGCTGTTTCCATGAATCCTGAAAGGCTCCAAATATTTATGAGATCTCTGCTGTCGATTACTATGGGAACCTAAGGATTGGGAATGATTTGTTTAACGTAAATTTCGTTTTACGAGACGACCAACTGGTTTTTAGATTATCGTACGTCGACGGGAGTATTTTTAAATTTATGATTTGATAAATGTGGAAAATATAATGGTGAAATAAGATTTAAATGCAATTCGAATGTCCATGCAAGATTAATGTGTATTGAAATTTAATGAAAATAACTTTGCCGTTTACGAAGATCCGTGAATGAAGAAGAAATTTATCAGATGTCATTAAAAAACTTGTTAAATTCTAAAGGGAATATTCAGTTCCGGTTTCAATGAGAATTATACATTTTAGATGATAGTTACTTTAGATTCCTTTGATGGTGAAAAATTCGATCGAAGTCGAAGAATGATTTAATTTCCCATGTGAACTTTAAATATAGATATGTCATAAGTGGATACGGTTAATCTAATATTTTTCTTTGCTTAGGTTGAATATAGACCGTGCGTTGTACCCGGCAGTGCTTGGGATTTGATGCGAGAATTCCTTCAAGGATTTATTGGCTCTGTTGTACCGAATCAAGCGCCACAGTATCTGCAGGTAAAAACATTAGTAACTCAATTATCATTATATAGTTAAGAATTATTAACAATAAATATATTAATAAAATATTTGTTTCAGAATCGAATGAATGACATTTATCAGCCCATGGATACGATACAACAGTACTTGGAGCACTTTGGTCAATATCGGAAAACCACTGGTGTCATTTAAATAAGATTAATACGCAAGATCATATATGAATATCATTATCATAACATTTTATCATAACGATACCATCAAATCAGATGTAATAGTATGCAGCTGCTCCATAGTAAGATGTTCTCTCTGCCTATAATTTGTATCTTGCAATTTAATAGTTTTTAATTCATTGACTAATTGTGATTGATGAAATACTCCTGAAAATGCCATTGCATCAAATAAATGGAATGTCAGAAGCATGGTATATTAAAAAAAATGCGAACGTCACTCGTTTAATTAATTAACTCCTGACGTCAATAATGAGAATCGTGTTGAGTTTATCGACCTCGCACTCTTGGCATCTGTGATGCTTGTAATCGAAGCTTTTACGAACAACCGTGCTCATTCAATAATATTGACGAATCTTCTACTTGGCTACTGCTGGTAACTTTGTTCAGAATTTTCACACAGAGCGTGGTAGCAGACTGATATCATTTAGCTTACCGCTCTTCAATCACGAAACAAGTATATGCGACTAAAAATTAATATTTAACATATTTAATCAGGAAAAATTGTATCCGTAAACACATAATATTTTTACTTTATAGGCCTGACAGATTGTTCATTTGAAAGAACGTAAAGAAGTAAAATTTAGAAACAACAGCACTAATAATAAGGAGGGTACAAGTGAGTGGCAACAGTCTTTAGAAAATTCCGCTAGATTTCTCACTGGAGCGGTGCTTTATGAATGTTTGAGAGAATTACCGGCAGAGCAATCAACACGCCAGCCGGAGGCAGACACATGTTTCCGATAGATGGCGTTATGTGTATTTAAAACAGGGACCGTAACCGTAACGCAAACTGAAATTTTAGGTATAACATTTATGAAATTTCGATTAATGATTATGGTTCCGATTCTTTATTTTTCCAGTGATTATCGGTTATTCATTTCGGTTTCAATTAGGGTTATGGCCCCTGATTCAAAAAATAAATTTCAATCTTTTGACGCTAACTTCCCGACGGTTGGATTAGTGCACCATTATACACTCAGCGGATTTACCGACTGACAGTGAGTTTCCCTAATTAAATTCCATAAGTGGGGCAGAGACAAAAATAGATATAGGGGCCCAGGTATTAACGACGCTAAGTGTACACTTGTAGGTTTTACAGACGATTAGAAGGAGCTATTTTTCGAAAGAATACACATTTACACATTTCTCAGTACATTAAATTATATTGTTATTTTCTCAACACATAACATATATTATGTTCTATTCACTGCGAAGAATAAATTATCCCCCTAAGGCTACAGAAATTATTGATACCAAAGATTTCCGACATTATTCTGTACTGCATCATTGCTTCCATGAATTAAATAACTGGAAAAGTACAACACAAATATTATGTACGATATAAGAAAATAATATCTAGATAAAGACCGTTGCTAAAGGCACCCGGTTCGTGTACAGATAATAATAAATGTATTTTGAGAAAAACCTGATATGACCGTTATAAAAATCTGATTGATAAAACGAAAGATTAGCTTACTTTCATGCTAGCTAAATTTTAATTTCTATATTGTGATAACATTGATAAGACTGTTCGTGGAACTAACTATCATTGTCATGAGCTAAAATCGGGTGATGATTTTGATTTCTGATTTATTCTCAAGATTGTTCTATCTGATCACAAAGCGTACATTTTGCAAATTAAAGTATATTCCAAGTAAAGGGAACTTCTCAGAATATAAAAAAATACTCGATGCAAAGTGATAACGAATGATAAGATGAAGGTAAGAATGGGGATAGTCACAGCATATATAAATGTAAGACATTTTATTCACAAACTAGTACGAAACAAACTCCGTACGAGTAATCAGTATACAAAACGGTTGCAAAATGGGTGTAAAGTCAGTCCTTGCGTTGGCATTTGTACTAGCTGTGGTAACCGCAGCAAATATTCCCCCGAACGACGTTGCGTTTGTTCAACAATATAAAAATAACAGTACCAATTCAAGTCTGTCCCATGATCTGATCGTGGGACGCAGACTACCGGGCGATCAACTAGTTCATCAACAAAGTGTCATAAGGCCATCTTCTTGGATGCAAGTTACCACCTGGCAGCAGACTTTCAACTCTACCAGATACACCTATATCACCCAGGTCCGAGCATTGGATCAGAAGACAAACGGTAACGGTGCTTACGCCTCAGTAGTAGGTGGTGGTCCTGGATACAACTACGTAACACTCAGATTCAAGAGTCAAAGAGGACATGGAATTAAGTTCGTAGTACACCTCTTCGCCCGTTAAACTGTATAAGTCGCTGTTGAATTTCGGAATAAAAAGTTTGTTCATTCTGCATTAACCCTTGATACTATTTCACTCGCGCAAGCGAATTCCCAAACCTTATTCCATTTGAAATTTTTACCTTTTCTTTAAAACTGTAATCTCTGCAAGGTCAGTCTCATAAGAGATTTACGTTACTTCACGAAACTCTTATGACTAGCGGACTTATTAAAGTATTGTATTTACAATCATTATCGACACAGTATTAAACACCATATTGATCATTTCGTACTGATAAGAGTATTAAGAATATAATAAGAAAATTAACGATAGGGACAAGAATAGCTATTCCTGATTTCTTCCATAGGGCGATAGCCCTGTTGATTTCAAGTAACTTAGAAATGTTTGCGCGGTTAATGGAATTGACTCTGTTATTGTCTGGTACTCACTCTACAGGCACCTCCTATGCACACTGCCAACTGCAGCACTTGTTTTTCAATGGTAACTGCGGTGGCCTGGTTACGATGCATACACTTAAATTTCTCTAAGTTTTCTATGTAACTTTTTGTTGGTGTTGAGAAAGATTTTTCAACCTGGTACGTCATGATACTCCTTGGCTGGACGTTTACTTGGAAATATACCATATGGTTGAATTTTTTCCCAGTCGTTAGCTGACACAATGATTTGTAAGATCGAAATACATAGAATCTGTAAACTTTAAATTATGTAATTCTCTTAAATACAAAAGTTAACTTCGAGTAATGTTCAAACGCAGCATGCGCAGTTGAAAGATTTCGTGATTGTATTGTTCTTTCTTAATCATTTAAGGGGGGAGTAATTTGAACAAGACAAAACACTATTTAAAATTTGATTTGAATATCTATATATACATATCTCTATATCGGCCGCAAGCGGAGGGTCCGACCAAATCGGCTGAAATCCTGGAGTCCTTGGAAATTATCTGAAACATGAAATTCAAAAAAATGTTGTAATATGAATATGAAATGCCTACGAACCACAGTTCGCAACAAAATAGTGGATTGCAAAAATGGCAGACATAAAATGAAATTCTTTAATATAAACTGTGACTGTAAAAAGCATAAGTTTTCCAATACTTACGGCTGTTTAAAGTTAATCTACGATTCCTTGAGCATATAATAGGCCTTCAGACTCCTCGAAGTACTGCTGCTTTTGAAGTTTATGCATTTTTCGTGCAGATCGACCCTCCTGCGTGCTTTCGAGGCTGCGCTGTGCTTACTGCTTCATGCGTGCGCTGTCGTACATATCGGCATAATTCTGGGTTTGCAAGCGAATTTTCAAGTTCAGCAGTTCCATGATCTTCTGAATAACTGAATAGCCTTCATTAAACAGCACAGCAGCTATATACGAAGCAGTTTCGACCGTTGTCACACCAGAATTGATATATTATGGGGCGAAGCGCCAGATGGTTGAGTTAAATCTTTCGTTGGGATTTTGCGTATACCTACCCAAACATCTCTTCAACAAGTCAACATTGCAAAGATCTTCATACATCGGCAGTATACATTTCTGTACATCAGCATGAAGAGATTCGGGATGCTTATATTCAGTTCCTTTAGCAACGGCCACTTGATACTAGCCCGGCGCTGGCTGGGCCACGGCCGCTCCGATCTCCGTTCTACTTGCTTGGCGAGCACCGCTCCTAAGTATATTTCAAGGTCGAATTGGATGCTATAACTTTGGGAACCTATTCCCTCCATGTACAGACAGATTTTTAGGCAAAAAAAGAAAGTCGATTTTTCTGATCAGCTGGACCACACTCCCAGCTTAACCGGAAATCAGGGCTCCAGACGTTCAGCTATCTGGAGCCAACGCTTGGTTTTCCTTGTTAAGGTCTGCATAATTACCGATTAAATGCCAGGTTAAATGGTGAAGATACTTACTGTATACAGTGACTGTAGTAGAAATGTTGCTAAGGCTCCTTGTTCCGCAAAACGTAAATCTAAACAGACATATATTGGATATGTGTTCATACAATGTGTAACTTGTATCTGCAACTTGATACACAATCCTATTACTGCAAGCAATCTGTAATCATGAATAGGAAAATACATAAGAATCAAATGTTGGATTTACCGATTAGGTTTGCCTAATGAAATTCCATGAGTTGGGCAGAGACAGAAATAGGTTCAGGGGCCCAGGCATTAATGACGCTGAGTGTACACTTGTATGTTTTACAAACAATTAGCAGGGGCTATTTTTCGAAAGAATACACAATTACACATTTCTCAGTTCATTACATTGTATTGTTGTTTCCTCAATACATAACATATGTTACGTTTTATATGCAGCCAAGAATTATCCCTTTAAGTCTACAGAAATTAACTGATACCAAAGATTTCCGATATTGTTCACATTAATCGATACTTCTTTCTGTATTGCATCATTGTTTCCATGAATTACATAACTGGAAAAGTAGAACACAAATATTATGCACGGTATAAGAAAATAATATCTAGATAAAGACCGTTGCTAAGGCACCAGAAACATATATAGATAATAGATGTACTTTGAAAGAAACCTAATTTGACAGTTATAAGAATTTCATTGATAAAACGAAAGATTAGCTCATTTTCATGCTACCTCAATTTTAATTTCTATGTTGTGATAACATTGATAAGACTATTTGTGGAACTGTCATGAGCTAAAATCAGCTGATGATTTTGATTTCTGATTTATTCTCAAGATTGTTATATCTGATACGCGTAAATTTTGCAAATTAAAGTATATTCCAAGTAAACGGAACTTCTCAGAATATAAGAAAAAATGCTCAATGTAAAATGATAACGAATGATAAGATGAAGGTAGGAATGGGGATAGTCATAGTATATATAAATGTAAGACATTTTATTCACAAACTAGTACGAAGCAAACTCCGTAAGAGTAATCAGTATACAAAACGGTTGCAAAATGGGTGTAAAGTCAGTCCTTGCGTTGGCATTCGTGCTGACTGTGGTAACCGCAGCAAATATTTCCCCGAACGATGTTGAGTTTGCTGAACTTTATAAAAATAACAATAACATCAACACTGCCAAGGCAAATCTGTCCCATCATCTGATCATGGGAAACAGAGTACCGGGCGATCGACTAGTTGTTCAGCAAAGTGTCGTAAAGTCATCTTCTTGGATGCAAATTACCATCCGGGAGGAGACTTTCAGCACTAACGGATACGGCTTCATCACCCAGATCCAAGCATTGGATCAAAAGACAAATGGTAACGGTGCTCGCGCCGTAGTAACAGCTGGTGGTCCTGGACAGACCTACGTAACACTCAGATTCAAGAGTCAAAGAGGACATGGAATTAATTTCATAGTAAAAGCCTACGCCCGTTAAACTCTAAAAGTCGACGTTGAATTTCGAAATAAAAAGTTTGTTCATTCTGCATTAACCCTTGATATTATTTCACTTGTGTCAGCGAATTTCCAAACCTTATTCCATTTGATATTTTTACCTTTCCTATAAAACTATAATCTCTGCAAAGTCAGTCTCATAAGAGTTTTACGTTTCTTCACGAAACTCTTATGACCAGCGGACTCATTAAAATATTTACAATCATTAGCGACACAATATAAAACAGCATGTGTGTCAAGTATGACGTCAGCAGGTAAATTTAATGCAAGACGTTCCTCTTGCGCGGTCCACCAGAATTCTTGCTCTATTGTGTTGTGCCAACAATTGTTCCCCTAACGAGGACCTCCAAATCGGCAGCTCCGGATGAACAATATTTGGCAACATAAGTAAGCTTAATCACGAAAAAACTATTCTATTACTAAATTTCAATTCTATCTACAAATTCCAAATCTATCTGCAAATTTCCTTTATTTACAAATACCAATTTGTGGAGCGTTCCGTGGCACTGAACTCATAAATCTCTCCGTCGACGATGTTCGAAAATGTGATGACGTTGGGATCGTCAAACTAAAAAATACAAAAAATAAGACGGAGAGAAATTTCACAATTGAGGTCGAATTTTTGAAAAAAGTTTGCACTTATCGAGATTTTCGTCCTCGTAAAACGGCATCCAATCGCCTTTTCTTGTGTTATCGAAAAGGAATATGCATGAACCAAGTGATTGGAAAGATCAAGCTACCAACGATGCCGAAAGAGATTGCACTATTTCTTAATCTGCCTGGTCCAGAACGGTACACAAGCCATTCATTCAGACTATCGTCGGCCACATTTGGCGCTGACAAAGGTACGAAACTTAAAACAATATATTAAAATATTATAAGATATATAACTTATAAGATTGGAAAATATATCATCAGAATCTTCATCTACGTCATCCACTGAATTGTTAATTTTTCAGGTGCAGATATAACAGAAATGAAAAGACTCGGAGGCTGGAAGCCGACTGCAGAGGTAGAAGGGTATATTGAAGACTCAGTTGGATATAAAAGAAAGACGGGGAAACAAATTTTGAATGCTATCGCAGTCGCGTGAACATCACTTGAATCTCTGTCGTTTGAACGACCTACTAAGCGTCAGAAATTGGAGAAAGATGATCACGATAAGAACAATGAAGAGTCAACATCCAACGTCATTCAAAAAATAACTCTGTCTAACTCATCGCTAGATGCACAGAAAACTCCTGTGATTATAAATATAACAAATTGTTCTAATCCAAAGTTTCAATTCAAAAATTAACTTTATGTAAACTGTAACGACGATTTTTTTTCGTTAGTTTTCCGCGGCTATCGTGTTGCAATCACTGATTTAGTTAATGAATCCAATAAAACTTGGCTTTGTATATTCTTGTAAAAAAAACATGAATAATAAAGATTTGTTGAGAATATATTCATATTTTAAAAATGATCCAAATACATTTAAGATTCGTTTTTTGGCAGTCGGGGAGCTCCACCCCCCGAACCCCGCCGGCGGGGCTTCACCCCTGCACTCCACCAGGGCTCCGCCCTGAACCTTTATGTTAATACATCATTTGCGACAATATCATACTTGTGCTGTTGGATTCAATACCTTTCATAACCTATATTTCATAACCTACACATACGTATATATTGTAGCGTTGTGCCGTTGCAGACATAAAAATATGGTTATTTTGAAAATAGTCAGGTAAAAAGTATTATATGCCACACGGGAGGAGCGGATTTTCACCTCGTGCTCGTGCTGTCCTCGCTTCGTTCGGGCAGCATCCCTCGTACTCGGCGAAAATCACACACTTTCGTCCCTAGTAGCATAATGTACCATTCCACATGTATAGGAAGATTTTTAGGCAAAAAACAGTCGATTTTTCGGATTAGCTGGACCAGACTCCCACCTTAACCGAAAATCAGGGCTTTAGACATTTAGCTATCTGCTGCCAACAATTGGTTTTCCTTGTTAAGGTCTGCATGATTACCGATTAAATTCCAGGTTAAATGGTGAAGTTACTTACTGTATACAGTGACTGTAGTAGAAATGTTGCTATGGCTCCTTGTTCCGCAAAACGCAAATCTAAACAGACATATACTGGATATGTGTTCATACAATGTGTAACTTGTATCTGCAACTTGGTACACAATCCTATTACTCCAAGCAATTTGCAATCATGAATAGGAAAATACATAAGAATCAAATATTGGATTTACCGACTGGGTTTGCCTAATGAAATTTCATGAGTAGGACAGAGACAGAAATAGGTTCAGGGGCCCAGGCATATTTGCAGTGGCTATTTTTCGAAAGAATACACAATTACACATTTCTCAGTACATTAAATTGTATTGCTGTCTTCTCAATACATAACATATGTTATGTTTTATATACAGCCAAGAATTATCCCTCTGAGGCTACAGAAATTATTGATACCAAAGATTTCCGATATTGTTCACGTTAATCGATACTTCTGTATTGAATCATTGTTGCCATGAATTAAATAACTGCAAAAGTAGAACAAAATATTATGCACTGTATAAAAAAAGAATATCTAGATAAAGAACGTTGCTGAAGGCACCAGAAACATATATAGATAATAGATCTACTTTGAAAAAACCTAATTTGACAGTTATAAGAACTTCATTGATAAAACGAAAGATTAGCTCATTTTCATGCTACCTCAATATCCATTTCTATGTTTTGATAACATTGATAAGACTATTTGTGAAACTGTTATTATCATGAGCTAAAATCGGCTGGTGATTTTGATTTCTGATTTATTCTCAAGATTGTTATATCTGATACGCGTAGATTTTGCAAATTAAAGTATATTCCAAGTAAACGGAACTTCTCAGAATATAAGAAAAAATGCTCAATGTAAAATGATAACGAATGATAAGATGAAGGTAGGAATGGGGATAGTCATAGTATATATAAATGTAAGACATTTTATTCACAAACTAGTACGAAGCAAACTCCGTAAGAGTAATCAGTATACAAAACGGTTGCAAAATGGGTGTAAAGTCAGTCCTTGCGTTGGCATTCGTGCTGACTGTGGTAACCGCAGCAAATATTTCCCCGAACAATGTTGAGTTTGCTGAACTTTATAAAAATAACAATAACATCAACACTGCCAAGGCAAATCTGTCCCACCATCTGATCATGGGAAGCAGAGTACCGGGCGATCGACTAGTTGTTCAGCGAAGTGTCGTAAAATCATCTTCTTGGATGCAAATTACCACCCGGGAGGAGACTTTCAGCACTAACGGATACGGCTTCATCACCCAGATCGAAGCATTGGATCAAAAGACAAATGGTAACGGTGCTCGCGCCGTAGTAACAGCTGGTGGTCCTGGACAGACCTACGTAACACTCAGATTCAAGAGTCAAAGAGGACATGGAATTAATTTCATAGTAAAAGCCTACGCCCGTTAAACTCTATAAGTTGACGTTAAATATTGGAATAAAAAGTTTTTTCATTCTGCATTAACCCTTAATGGTATTTCACTTGTGCCAGCGAATTCCCAAACCATTTGATATTTTTACCTTTCCTTTAAAACTATAATCTCTGCAAAGTCAGTCTCATAAGAGTTTTACGTTTCTTCACGAAACTCTTATGGCCAGCGGACTCATTAAAGTATTTACAATCATTAGCGACACAATATAAAACAGCATGTGTGTCAAGTATGACGTCAGCAGGTAAATTTAATGCAAGACGTTCCTCTTGCGCGGTCCACCAGAATTCTTGCTCTATTGTGTTGTGCCAACAATTGTTTCCCCAACGAGGTCCTCCAAATCGACAAGCAAGAATGTGGGCTTTCCTAGGACCACAGTGATCTGCATCGTGTCTCCATTTCCGTGTGCATTTGTGACATTGACAAGTAATTCGACCTCTGATAACTCCATTTTCAACAGTAACGTCGAAACAGTCTGACACCATACGAATGTAATTTTCCATACGAACGTTGCAAGTTGTTAGTAAATTTGACAACCCTTGTTGTGATTTTTCGATTATGACAAAACTGCCAAAATTTCGTACTGATGAAAGTATTGAGAATATAATAAGACAATTAATGAAAGGGACAAGAATAGCTATTCCTGATTTCTTCCATTGAGCGATAGCCCTGTTGATGAAGTAATTTTAAAATGTTTGCGCGGTTAATGGAATTGACTCTGGTATTGTGTGGTACTCACTCAAGGATGAATTTACAGGCACCTCCTGTGCGTACTGCCAACTGCATCACTTGTTTTTCAATGGTAACTTCGGTGGCCTGATTAGGATGCATACACTTAATTTTCTCCAAGTTTTCTATGTAACTTCTTGTTGGTGTTGAGAAAAATTTTTCAACCTGGTACGTCACGATACTCCTTGGCTGGACGTTTCCTTGAAAATATACCATATGGTTCAATATTTTCCCAATCGTTAGCTGACATAATGATTTGAAGGATCTAAATACATAGATCTGTAAACTTTAAATTATGTAATTCTCTTAAATACAAAAGTTAACTTCGAGTAATGTTCAAACGCAGCAAGCACAGTCGAAAGATTTCGCGATTATATTGTTCTTTCTTAATTATTAAACCGGAAATCAGGGCTCCAGGCGTTCAGCTATCTGCTGCCAAAAATTGGTTTTCCCTGTTAAGGTCTGCATGATTACCGATTAAATGCCAGGTTAAATGGTAAAGATACTTACTTGCATAAAGTGACTGTAATAGAAATGTTGCTGAGGCCCCTTATTCAAAACAGACATATATTCGATATGTATTTATGCGGTTTGTAGCTTCTATTCGTAACTTGATACACAATCCTTTTACTCCAAGTAATCTGTATTCCTGAATAAGGAAATACATAAGAATCAAATATTGCGTCAGGTGCCATCTATAAATAGCTATTATGTTAATGATTGAATACCAAGCACCACTTACATATTACTGATTACAAGAAAAGGCTAATCAATGATACTAAACCTGGGAACCGTCGCGCAATTTTGTTCTTCATTTGAAAATCATTTGTCTGAAGCGTCTCATAATCAGACAGTCTACGCCTGCTCCCGGGTTAATATGTTTTTCAGTCGTCAAAAGTCACATAAAATACGTATAAAATTATAATGCTCCTATTACTGTTCTTTCTTTCTCGTGCACTGTGGAATGGTTGGTGATACACCAACCTCATAAGCATTCGGACTCTGGCCTTTCAACATAAACAGCTTAATCAAAAGAAACTGTCATTTTTTCTTATATTAATCGAGAACTTTAACGCATAACACGTACAGAATACTTTGATATCGTGACACATTCAGTCTACTGCATCTTTGTTTGATGCTACATACATATGTCAATAAGCACGTATGTTGTATTTAGAAATAAAATTCTCTCATATATACTTGATCTAGATTTAGGTATTGCTGCAGGATTATTAAAATTTGTTTTCTTCAAAATTACTGTTATCATATAATATTCATAGAAAATCATTACCATGTCCCAGTGGCCTAAAACCGGGGTGCTCCGATCGCAAAGAAAGAGATTATCCGAATTAGCATGGTCATCAGTAATTAACGTACTGCTGATAATAAAATACAATAGTCATAAACATCTCACTGGGAAGAACAGATTGATTTGCCTATAGGTGTCATCTGTGAAGCTATGACTTAATTATGTTCTTAAAATGTACAATGTTCAAGCACAGACAGAAAAAGCAATATCAAATACAACTTCACAGGATGGAAAGTAACCATTGACTAATTGAAAGTCATTGCTAGAATTAAGAATGCTTAAAATTTTGTAAACCAAATGAAACTCCTTCCATGAGACGTACTTTGCGGTCCTGCAAAGGACCATTTTTTAAATTTTATGCTTTTTTCTCAGTCTTCTTGGGCAATAGAACTGCTTGAATGTTAGGCAGCACACCACCTTGAGCAATTGTTA
>JARQTH010000364.1:239811-284779 GCA_030142595.1 Trachelus iudaicus | reverse complement strand
AATACTTTTTGTTAGAGGAATTCACAGCACTCCTGTACTTGGCGTAGTTTTTTACACGTAAGTGTTTTTTGGGGGATCTAATTGACTACGATACAGACTCGAAGTATACCCTTCAAGACCAGAAATCGAACTGCCTTCTGGAGCTCAAGGGGTATAGTCCTTCATACTTCTCATGCATGCATCCGCACTCATACACATTCATACGTACTACCATTTGTGGAGAGCCAGCGTATGGCGCCTTGCTGTCCGGGCCCAAGATCGAGCGCCTTGTCTTACGCACAAAGGGCTCATGCACACCCTATCCTTAGTTTATTTGGATTAAGCACATGGACACTGTCATCTCTGAACCGAACATTCCGCTAGCCCATCGAACCTCTGAAGTGACTCGATTTATTTGCCAGCAGTGAGAGTTCCTGAGAAACTCACTCGGTTGAGATAGCAATAAACAATGGTCCATGCCTACATTCTTTGTAGCCCATATGTTTATGCACGTGTAGGGACTAGAAAGCTTTCCCCGAATTGTTTAGAATATACCTTATTTATGCGTTAATGACAGACTGAGAAAATGAAAGCGTTGAATTCTGATTTGGAGACAGAAATCGTGATTCCACTTTAATCCCTCATTTGAACTCGCCGCTCAATTCTAGTGAGATTATTTATCACTAGGCCGCGACATAACAACAGAAATACTAGGGAATTTGAATCTCATCGATAATTAGACGCCTGTAGGACATAATTCTGAAGACGAAATTTTATGAATTTGTTTGCATAAAATATAAAATGTAAGCTAATAAGACGTTGAGGAATATCAAAATAATACGTGACGGATTTAGTGTTTGATCAGCTGTAAGGAAGGTATGCGAAGACAGGGTTTGTTCAAGGATTTGTACGATTTTCTTTTTTTTTTTTTTTGGCGAGAACTTTAACTTGACACAGATCCTCTTCGGAATTTCTATAATCCTACTTTGACAGGCTTCTATATTTTCCGCAACTGAAATATTGCTTTTCTCAACAATTTTCGTTTAAATTTGTCGACTGGTTACATGTGACTTTTAAAAAGAATTTGGACTCCAAATGAATTAAAAGTAATATGTAATCTTTTATGAACAATCGTAAATTTAATTTGTATATCGTTCGTGTACTGTATTCGTTTACATCTGCGTTAAAAAAAAAATAAAATTATATTTTCTCCTTCATTTCACTGATTGTATTCTCCTTATTTTGACCTTGCATTATCATTTATTTTATTTCCTCTTCTGTATAATATTAGTTGTAGTGTATATTACATAAAACAATATTATTAAAATTAATCTATATTTAGCAATAATAATTTGTACATTCTACATTACTTTTGTTAGTTTTATAGATTTTATATGATTAGATGTCAAAGTAATCGAAAGCTTAAAATTCTATCTTGTAAAATAATTTATTGCAGTATGCAAACACTTACCAAAATAATTAAAAGTGTATAATATCTTGCTGATCTGACATATTACAGCATCTATTTGCAACATGCTCCTGACATTTTTCTACATGATTGCAACCTGGATACAAGCATGGAGGCTCTCCTCTTTGAGAGCAAGACTTAATATTGCTTTTCAGGGACCAGAGACTTCTCGTCCTTCAATAACATTCCATACCAGATCACCAGTATGCACAAAAGAAGGTAATCAGAATCTTGAAATGTTACCTGACTGAAAATGTTTATCATCACTTTATTTGGTTATTGGACATATGTTTAATGTTTTTTTTTCCATACTGCAAAGAATCTTGTGGAGACAAAAGCGTAGCTGGAATTGGAAATGGTGGGACTGAGGATTTACTTAGTTCTTATTTTTGTGGTAATCATAAGGTTGCCAAGCTTAGCGACCTTCTTTGGTTCCAAGGTGATAAGTGCCTCTGCACAATTTATCCTCAGGTAGGTAGGTTATAATTACTAAGGAGATACATAAAAAATTACATATAGAATTTTGTACTAATTTTCCCTTTAAAGCAAAAAGTGGATATAACCGATTGGCTTCGATATCCATATGGCAAAACTTTGTTTCCTCTTTGTACACACAATTGTGCCCAAGTTGGACTCCATCAGGATTGTAAGATGCATGTACTCATTGAAGCGGACTTGAAAAGTTATAACCCAGTGGCCACAACCAAGGCTACCAAGGTACATTACGAAGAATATTTTTTTATATATATAAATTTATAACACTTAAAATAGGAATCTGAGAAAGAATATCTTTCTTCTGCCATCACCTAGCTTGAGGACTATGGTTTAATAGTCGCTTGGACAACAGACCGAAGTTTAGGACTAATATTAGAAACGGATCTAGATCATATAACAAAATTCTCAATTGCCCTAATGAACGACCAGTGCTTTATTAACAACGGTCTTTTACTGACCCGAATCCAATGTAAGTTCACTGTAAACATTAATAACCTCATTGATAATAACAATCAATACATAATACAAGAATTGGGAAGGTTATAAATTCATGTATACTATATTGTACAGCCGTTTTAATATCAGGGAAGCCCTGTGCATATAACAGCGATCAGTTGAATCATATTCACAATAAAAGTGAGTCATTGAAAATCATTTTTAAAAATTTAGTTGAAATAATATTACTAATCTGAGTTATTGACTACGTTTTCATTGTGGCAGATTTAAATAGCCTTAAAGAATCATGTTCGTGTATTCATTTCAAATATTGCACATTATTGGTTAATCCTACTTAAATGTTGCACGATGAAAACGTAGTCATTATATCGTCATACAGAATTAATAGGGAAAGCACAGTGGGAGGCACATATGAAGAGATTGCAAATATTCAGTAGCACCGCAAGATTGGTATCGCAACAAAGAAAGACCATAGAAGTAGAGGATCCACCTGGAATATTTATATCACCAGGAAGCGAGTCGTTAAAACTGCAAATGCCTACGATACTTGAAATTACAATACCTGGTGACTTATCAGGTAACTTTTTATTTTTGGGATTCAACTTCATATGAATTAATAATGGTGCTGGGATTTACGTTTATTTAATAGATACGAAGGAAGGATCATCCAACTCTCCTGTTCCATCAACACCACCTCCGACCCCAGCGTCTGCTACTGCTATTATAAACGGAACGGCATCCAGACTGTCCCAAGCTTTGACCAATACAGTTGATCTTAGTCCAACCCCATCTTTAGACAATTCAGCAATCCTCTCTGCTAGTTCAAATCGTTCCAAATCTCAAAATCTCCATTTCAAGGATGTTATGAACATTGAAGTAGCATCTTGTGTAGATCTTCTAGAATCAAGTTCCTTTAGATCCTCACATGTAACTGATGAGGGTGAGGGAAGAACACTATCGCCAAAGAAGTTACCCTCAATTAGCACTGCAAAGTAATTATGATTAGAATCTTAAGTAACACTACTTTACAATCAATAAATTTGAATATATTTATTTTTCAGCTATTCACCTCCAAAAAAACGGTTTACTGGTACTGGGAATTATTCAAAGCCTCCAAATGTGTTGATATATGCTGACAGTACCATGGCTATAGGAAATGTGAAGAATGTTTTGGATGCCACATTAAATACGGACAAGTAAGCCATTGTATTTTGAATAAATTATGAACTTTATATTTAAACAAAAAAATTATTTAGATACACAATATACACTTTGTCCCTGGAGGAGGCTCAAAATGAAGTTTGGATGGATCAGGCAACACTCGTAGTGGTTTGTGGAAATGTAGGAGTAGACATAGCATCTCAATTAGTAGAATACATGGTTCAAGGTGGAAAACTGTTAGCTCTATGTTCAAACACATTGCATACCCTACTTCCATCATTCAAGACAGCTGAAGTTCGGGAACACGAATTAGTGCGATTTTCTTATGGAAAATGGAAACACGTACAAATGATGCACCATATCTTTTGCTATCAGGCATCTCCAGCCAAGACTAAATTCTCCCAGGATCACGAGGATGTGAAGTTAGTTTTCTCCAAAGATGCAAATATTTTCATACTCCACAACGATTTGAATATTAAGTAATAATCTTATTCAGGGTAGCTGCACCTCAGACTCCAGCTTCAGCTAATGTTAGAGATAAAGCCGGCAAGTCTCATACATTTCATGTGCGTGTGCTTGGGACAGAGGAAACCTGGCATACGCCAAGCATTCTCTTGGCGAATCTTCCAACTAGCGGTGGAAAGGCTGTCTTCTCACAGATCCACCTAGAAGCTGATCCATCCCAATATGAATTCGAGGAAAGTACGTTCAATGCACTGAAGCAAAGCAACGCCGCCCGATTGGAGATCTTTAATGATCTGTTGGGTACCCAATTGGGTATGGATGTCAGTTCTGAGCCACGAACAAAACCAATATACGGTTCAGCATTTTTTCTGGGAAGACATGAGGTACACAATTTATAGATATTAAGTTTTATCACCACACTGTTTTTTAATCACTCGATGGAATCTCCAGTGTCTCCAGCTTGCCGTCGCCCTATAATGAACTAAAAAAACAAGCAATACACATTATGTAGCAAAGCTGCTATGGTTTTTATCGTTTTGTGCATTCTTTGTCTTTTTAAATTGGTTCATATACTCTGCGGTAATCATTCATTTCACATGTCCTTATAGAACAAATTAATTTGTTTAACAAATGAATAACAGTGTAGAGCGTTGAATTTTTCCGCAGATAAACCACTGGGAGATTGATATCGTACAGTGCACTTAAAGACACACAACTGTAAATGGTCCCCTTTCCCTCTCTTAAAAAGTTAATCAAAAATGAAACACCAGTATGTCCCAATGTAGATAAAACACATGTCAGAGAAACAAAAACCATCCTGTTCCAAGGTCGTCACTTCCAATCAGTGTAATCCTCATTATCCGTTATACAGCTAAAATTAGAAATGCTGGACCGATTGAAAGCCAAAATGCAACCGAACGACCTACTAAGAATGTCCAAATTAGAAATTCAGTTTTGTGATCGCACAACCAAGGCGGCACCAGCATCGGAGTTTTTGTTGCCAGTGATGGTACATCAATGTCCTGATAAGTTTTCTACGGTTGAATATTTTGAGGTATTTTGTTACAATTTATACAAATTTATAAAATAATTTATAATTATTGGAATAAATGGAGTAAATTTTTTATTATTCTGGTATTGTTTTGTTTTTTAGAATCTTACTTCAGAACATTTGGGTCGTCTGGTAATATATGCTGACATTATGTCATCCTCTATGGATGTAGTAGCTGGCACTACTTTACATCATGGTCTAGCGGTGATACCACGACGACAAACCAAAGGTCAAGGTATTTATAATTATTGACACTGTGTTACCATCTAATGACAATTAAAATATTAATGTGAAATAATATTATTTTAGGTCGAAAGAAAAATACTTGGCTTAGCCCTGAGGGTTGTGCTATGTTTACTCTTCAGCTTCACATACCATTAAATTCATCCTTAGGAAAACATTTACCGATTCTCCAACATTTGGTTGCCGTATCTATAGTTTCTGCTATAAAATCTATCCCAGGATATAAGGTAAAAATTTTGCTATTGAGAGCATCTTTTTTAAAAATGAATTAGTTACTATTATGGAATTGCAGGAACTTGATCTCAGGCTCAAGTGGCCTAACGACATTTATGCGGGCAATACAGCAAAAATTGGTGGTTTAATAGTGAATACAGTCATGGAGGGACTAAACGCTATTTGTAACATAGGTACTTAATTGCTGACATAGGTTTTTACATGATTTACTAAAAGTGCTAGAAAATCATTCATCATTTGTATTTTGTAACGTTAAATTTTACATTGAGGTATCTTAATTCGTAGGGGTGGGTGTAAACCTATCAAACAGCGTGCCGACCTGTTGTATAAATGACGTAATCGGTTGGTACAATGAACAAAACGCTACAAAATTGCAGAAGCTCTCGTACGAAAGATTTTTAGCTCTTGTCTTCAGTGAAATCGAGAGACTGGTAAATGTCGTTCAGGCTGACAACTTGGATCATTTATACGAACTGTATTACGAATATTGGATGCATACGTCAGTAATTCATATATTAATATCCCATTGAATAATAATAGCGTAAATGTTTTTTACAATGGACATTTTTTTGGTAGATATGCTGTTGTTACTGTAATCTCATCACAAGGATCATCCCAGGAGGTGAAAATCCTGGGTATTGATGATTATGGCTTTCTCCAGGTTCAAGGTAAAGACGGAAACATATTTGCTGTGCATCCGGATGGGAATAGTTTCGATATTTTCAAAGGACTCATAGCCCCGAAAAAATAAGCGCTTGCCATTAGGATTGTACTGGCGTGTTTATGCATTTAACATTTAATATAATTAATTATTACACAGTTGCTTTATTCCATGTAGTTCGCCAGAAATTCATCTAATAAGAGCAACATACGACATGACATATGTTATCATAATCATTGTTTGTAACTATTTAATATCACAAAGAGTGAAAAATATTAACCTAAGGAATATGGAATTTTGTTAAGTTTGTATTGTTTGTAATTATATAATTATGTTAATGACACTTCATAATGCTTGAAGAAATTTCTCATGTATTGATACTATATACGAATGACAAAAATTGAAGAACAATTTGTATAATACAATATTTTTAGGGTTCTTTGAGCAGAACGAAGAGGGGCAAAGGAAATATTTGTATCCGAAATATTTGAAACCTCGACATTTTATTTTTAAAATGCAGAACTTTATGAGGCTCTAGTGATTCGATAATTAGGATATATTGTTAAAGTTGTTACTCACCATTTAAACGCTTCACCGGCCTATCAAGATATCATTCCATGATTATACAATAAGGGTTAATAAGACTACAAAAGTACTAAAGTGAGTTGAAGTTGATGGCAACTGGATTCACCTGCAAGGAACATATAAAAATAGATTTTAAATTATGTACGCGTATTAAAGTATGGAAATATGTCAAAGACTGTAGGTGCTAGGCAAAATTAGTCCTTCAAATGCTGCCTACATAAATATATGTATACATCTATTCATACGTTACATACATAACATTCTCGTATATAGACATAAGTATCTTGATAAAAAATTCTCCGTGTGATTTATGTTCATAATATAAGCAATATTGTTAATTCCCCATTTGACAGTGTTATAAAACGTATCAATGAAAACGGGGAAAATTAAGGAGGACAAAATAATGAAAAACAAATATTTGTAAATCCTTTCAAAAAACTAAACCCTAAATGTTATCTGATGAAAGAGTACTTATGTCATTGTTATGAAGAAACTCACTTATTAATTGTACCATGATTTTAATGCATTGCTTTATTATTATTCAAAGATTCAGCACTCGTCCCTCCCTCTTCGCACCATTTTTTTTGTTCCCTATGTGTTCCTTAACAACGTGCAATGGGAAAGATAAGACGGTCTATATTTTTTTTAAATATATCATTTTTTATTTGTTTTTTTCTTTTAATATCAGGTATTACAATATGTACAGATACTATTAATCAACTTTTACTGTGCATGAACAATATAATAATCGAAACATCGATGCTCGATAGAGTAATCGTTTTTCATCACAAGGAATAATCATGACGATGACGATGACATTTCTCAAATAGATTAAGCAACATGTTTGCCATGACACTCAAATTATTATTACTACTAACGCAGTAACTTCTTATCAGTTGAAGGATCTGTCATGTTTTCCTTTATTTGTATGAAACATATAATGTCATCACCGAGAGAAATGTAAAATCATCGGGAAAGATATATTATCGAGCGGTAATTCAATATGCTACATGTATTTAACCTGTTGTCGCTTATTAATAGTTTTATTTTATACAATTGAAAGGCTCCCGTTGTTGAATAATTTGATGTTTTCCCGTGCAGATATTATAGACAAAGAAACGTCGAGAGTAAGAGCAGAAAATTATTGTAAAACCATTCTTCCGCTTGTCTAAGAGAAAAAAAACATACTGCGAAATTGTCCCGACGAGGTCTTTTTTATTTAATAAAGAAATTTTAAATAAATATGAACGAGCAAAACTCTCCTATCGAAGTATTATTGAAATTTATGTTTAAACGAATGGGAGATTGACTTTTGCGCGACCTCTTATTACAGACTCGCCGGGAAAAGTTCTCGCTCGCGTCGCACGTCATCGATATTTAACGTTTTTTTTTCAGCATTTCAACTGCGTGATCATGTCTCCGCCGATTGCGCAGGCGCGAGAAATAAATAAATCAAATAATAAGATTCGTTGTCTGTGCCGCTGATCCCTATGGAATGCATTAACACAGTTCCTTTTTTCCTTCTTACTTCTTTTATATAACTTTTCTTATAATTTTCTCATCTTAGGGAGAAAGCAAGAAGTGGTTTCGGATACTTCTCGGTAAAGGATGCAAGCTCTCATTTTTCATACCTTATATACGATTATTCAAATGATCTTTATAGGCGGCTGTCTAGTCGAGCCGCTATTAGTATATGTACAATTCACACACTCTTTCCATCGATTATAAACATTACGTAAATATCGAGTATCTGATATTTCTTTCTACAAATTCACAATCCTTATAAATATAACTACCATGTGCTGCGAAGGGATAGAATCCGCCGTATATCCTTTCACGTGAGTTCATTTGACAGCATATATGTCTATTAAGTCGATATAAATTCATAGAGTACAAAACATTCAGATACATTTTGTGCTGTATGATATTCAACGACTTTTTTGAGGATTCTGTTCCTTATAGATCCTATATGTAATACATTACGTATAACAATAATGATAATAATGATGACGATGATAATAATAATAATGTATATTTTATGCGGTTCGCGTGTCAGTGTTTATGAAATTACTGTTACTAGAAATTCTGGTTAATTTCTCTCTGGTTTAGTGTCAATCGCAGAAAACACATAGTGACCCCACAAATAATAAAAGCGTTAAGAACAAAAAATATTAATTAAAAGGACATAAAAAAAAGAAACTTCTTATTCTGAGGTAACCAACGTTCTTTGTTTTTTGTAAACGCTATTAAGCCCTTAAAGAATCCATTACCGTCATTCACGATTTTAAACATTGGATTGTACTCCATTATTGAATGCATGCTATAAAATAGCAAAGGATCATAAAGGGATAATATGGTTGTTACCTTAGTTCCTCATCCATAGAACGATGTCGCATGAAAGATCCTATGTCGGGAATTCAAAATAATAATATAAAAAAGGAAAAAAATGAGAATTACCCTTTACCGATCCAGGTTTCTAAATATTCCCGTTGTTAGACATGACTGTACATACACACATATGACTCTTAATCCCACTTTGCAAAATAATAAATAACTTCCACGTCCTACCAGGCGATTCGACACTATTAATAAATGAATGGCGCGTCTCAGAACACATCAATAATTCGCAAGAAATTCACTCCTTTGAACGCTAAAATTTACTTTTTGTTAAGTTTAACTTCTCTTTGTACCACGAAGTGTGTTATCATATATTAGCTGCGCTGATTTTATTAGAATAAACTATATACGGAAGAATGTCCATCATTTTTCATATTTTATTCGCTTATCTACACTTTCCTTTTCGTATAACGCTTGTCTCTCCTCCCTTCCTTCATTCTCCGCCATCTTTTCGTACATTTTTCATCCTTCATAATTTTTTTTCACGGCCCTCATCCACCTTATTTACGTCAAAAAATCAACATTCTTAAGTACCACCATCAATTTTTAATTAGAACACGCATTGTCTCGCGATCACCTTGAACATTATATAATAGTCGAGTCTTACAGTCTACACCATTATGTACAATTCACATTTCGTAATAATAATAACAACAACCTGAACATTGCTCTGTTTATATTTACAATCAAATTTAGAGTTCAGGGCCAATTTTGTCTCTATATCTCTAGTCCCAATTTTTTCTTGCATGCTGAAGACAAATGTTTGAAATTCTTGTTGCACTTATGTAAACCCTATGTATACCTGGCATTTGAAATACGACATAAGGTATGCAATTAAAGTGTCCAGCACCAAAAGAATGAAAGTTATCTCATCTTAATCTGATGATTTTTGTAAGTAGCTTTTCTCTCATAAATTTAGAACTACGCAATATACCTACCTCTAATTTTAACCTACATATTTATTATATATATATTAAACTCCCGATTAATAATTTTTATCTGAATCTCTTCTAATTCCTAGCGATTGGTTATTTAACCTCCTCGTGGATCCCACGTCTCTTCTCTAATATTATAATTATTTCTTGTGATACGTCAGTACACATGATTTTTGTGTGTGTGTGTGGCTGTGCGTGTTTTGTGTTTGCACACATATGAATAACACGATGAAAATGCCCTCTCCGTTTTGAGAGTGAATAAAATATACTACGGATTGGGGCACTCTGAATTTAGAACTCAGAGCTTTTATTAAGAGCCTTAGACGTGATATCAAAAAGCCGTTCAGGAACACAAGGCTGATTAAAGTGATAATTACTGGAATTGAGTTTATTAATCATCAGAAAATTGCGCGATATAAATGATCAGATCACTTTGCAACAATTTTATTGGAAGGTTTTCATATTTTATTCCAATGAAATTTCAATGAAATTTGCATGGAATTGACGAATTAGAATTTTTGAATGGAGAATGTAACGGGATAAAAGATATTGCTTAAGATCTTTTGTAATTTTTTCCCTCTCTTGAATACCGTGTTTGCCTTTTTCACTATCTTTAACAGACGAAGTGAAAGAGAAACTATAGCTATTTTTTGAAACCCGTTTGACATACAATGAACTTGTGAAAAGTGACAAATAACAATGAAAAAATAAAAAAAGATAAATAATAATTAACAATAGAGAATAGTCGAACATCTACGTATAGTATGGACTACGCATAGACATGGGAAAAATGGCCGGCTGAAAAAAGAAGATAGCGACTGGTGGCGGCCTAACCCTTTCTCTTTCTAATCAGCAACCGTAGTACGAAAGTATAGAAAACGTAGTCAATAGGAGCATTAGAATAGGAGAGCGACTGACCACCACCTCATTTCCTCTTTGTTAATTTGAGCGGAAACTTTTTCAAAGGATTTGAAGTAGGGATCGCGTACTCCATATTATATGTCTATGAGCCGAGAAATCTAAATATGCGAAGGAAGCGTTGTTGAGACACAAAATAAATATTAACTAAACTATATTGACGAAAATTCGTATTATACCCTTATGCACTTTGTTTTTAGAGTTTCGTGCAAATGAAAATGTCCAACAGATGCCAATTCAACGGATGGCTAAATTATGTTCGCTACGAAAATAGAAGTACCAATTAGAAATGATATTTTGTAACGAATCCGTAAAGGGGGACGAAGACGGACAAGCCGTCCTCAATAATGAAGCAGTACTACATGTTATGGATTGAATAATTCAATATCATTTAGAGATGTTTTGAAAAACTATTATTCTTTTCTGGCAGTCTTTTCCACATTTTGCGATTTTTTCTGTACATACACACGCGTGCAAAAGTCTTTGGCCACTGTATGTATGTTAGTATGTGTTTATATGTACATGTATAGGTGTGTAAGTGTGTGCGCACGCGCATATGTGTACACATATTTATGTATATCAAGTGTGTTTTATGTTTCTGTGTACCTACATCTTTTTATTCAATCTTCATTTACTCGAACCTCAAACGATTTGACCCCCATATTTTCGGCACATATTACTACTGCATAATTTCAATATCTAATGTATTTTTTCATTAAGCATACATCTCGGATGCTCAGTTTATTTTATATTGTCGTTTATAAGTTAAAACGAAGGAAAAAAGCGATTAATTCGTTGCATTCATTTAAATTCATGGACGCTGATCCGTCCGTATCCTTTGGATCGCTCACATCAGTTTCTGATCTTAGAACGATTTTAATACAACGTTTTCGATTGTTTACAAGGAAGATTCAGTAGATGGAATACTGACTTGCTTAGTAGATAAATAAGAATTTAAAGGGATAAAACCATTTCAACGTTTAATAGGAAAATCGTAAATTCGAAAGTATAAGATGTCTGAAGTAATGTAATATAGGCCATCAATTAAACTTGGATCTTGAAAATCATAAGTAGCACGAACTTTTCCTACATATAAGATATTCAGTACAAACACACAAACTGAAGTTAATACTACCATGGAAATAAAATGGGCAATTTAACCTCAGGTTACATTATCTATATTTTTTCCTAAACGTAGTTTACGACACATTCACGAGGGAGCAGCCATTGTTATTTATTACTCTCAATAAAAAATCAAGATGCCCGTTCGGTGTTTGCAATGCCTTCATGCTTTGTATTTAATAAAGTGGTATACATATTGTAAGTAGAACATACTCTAAAGTTTCCTTCACTTCCAAATGATTGACTGTAGTTTTATGATAGTTCAGGGTGCTGAAGTTGGCAAGAAGAGAATTAATAGCGTCGAAGCGAGAATTATAATCTTTCCGCCTTAGATATTGTCACTTAGCGAGGTCTTCAGGTTACAATGAGGAACAGTGAAATTGATATTCTGCTTCTGCCTGTATATATGTCCACTAACCTTAGATAAATGATTAAAATAGAGCCTCGATTATCTGGGTCTCGGCCATCTGAACGTTTACATTACATGTAAGTATTCATCTTAATGCGTATACTTGAATCTGAAATTCAAAGTACATCATTTGCATCACTCGATAAAGAATCATATTTCCTAAAATAAGAGTAATTTATGGAAATTGTTGAGCAGCTTAAAAAATTATTCAATTCATTCGATAGTTTCGAAGAAAGAAATGGATAAAGTTTTCTATGTAACATTCTCATATATCTTTACATTTCTCAATTTACGATTTTTTCTCAAAACTTTGAGAAATGGCTGTACCTCTTAGAATCACGTTTTAGTAAAGATAGACAGTAGATGTCTGATTTATTATTCTTCCCTATAAATTATTAGAGCTTTATTCTAGCTGCGATGACAATGTGATGTCTCTAGACAGATTAATGGTTCGTCGCTGCCACTTATTAGAGATACTTGCAATGAAGGTAAAATATTGCAGTGCGGTACGAAACACGGTTACGGGCAGCATTGTCATACCCATCTCCGTAATATGCATAACCAACGTCATAAATTACATTACAGTCCTCTAGGTTAACCGATAGTTAGTTACATTGGTCCGATACAAATGACGCCCTGCTCTTTCTTTACCAAGCATGTCCAGGCTGTAAACACACACACACACACACACACACACGCGCGCGCGCGCGCGCGCGCATACACTTCCTCCCAGAGGGAGTTATTCTCCGTTGCTGGATCCTCTCCAGTTCGTAAGAAACAAGGGGATGATCGTTCGCTTATTTGTCTGACTTACCAGAGAGGATCTCAAATAAACCTGGGTGGCCCGGTACCTGGACGGTGGTGCATATAAGGTGGTGGCGGAGGTCCCGGAAAGCGTCTTTGGCGTTGATGAGAAAGTAGCGGGTGGTGGGGTCCGATAGTCCCTGCGGATGTTGGAGCGTGTTGAAGTAAATGCGATGCACCATCACCAAGATCTAATTCCAGTTCCTGCTGCTCAACTAACTGGAGGGCTCCAAAGGAAGCTGTGGCCATTGCAACATCCGGCATTATGTCCGAGAGGTGCCCATCACTGCAGGAATTATTCTCCGACTAAATAGATAATAAATTGTTTAACCTTAATAATATGTTCATATAACTTTCATAATCTATTAAAAACCCGAACTGTCACCTCTCCAGGCAGTCTGTAGTTCTCTCCTTCCGTAACAATTGCTGGCAGTTCATGCCTATGAGAATAGGACGATGCCTGACGTGGGAAGGTCAAATTCCATCCATAACAGCCTTGTGCAGCAGCCGCCATATTTCCTGCAGCAACCTCTTCGAGACCAGTCATATTATCATCCTGCTCCCGCATACGATAACAACCTGCATTCTGCAATTTAACGTAATCCATGGTTAATTAATTTAATTGTTTTTGAATATTGAATCTATTTAACAAAAATCATTATCATGTTTTTGATCGTAAGTAATTCTATGACATGTTGTAAGCACCTAATTGTTTTAAAAAATTCACACGTCATTCATTTTTAATATTGCAACATTGACATATGCTTTTTGTCTCATATGTTTAGGAGAGTTATTAATCTAGAGGTGTATTATATATATAATATATATATAAAAGGGCAGTTTCCAGGCCATGTAGCACTCACAACGGCAAACCGATAAAATAAAAGAACAACTAAACCTTGGGACATGTGGCATTATACTTCTAACCTAATCTAACCTAACGAAGCCATTTCTTAGCCCATCACAACTCCGAGTGTCCAGCACAACAAATTTGTTGGAAAATTCTCAAACATGTGATGATACTAAGGTTTATCCGAATTTTAGTCTTACTAACAAAATACGAGCGTGTCTGATCTCGCTGTCAACTGCTGTCCACCTAAACTTTGATCGCGCAGTCATCCTAGGGAGAAAGGAACAAAAAGGACATACCAAAAACATAGCACAGAATTGTTCCGTGACTTTGTTACCATTGGAGAAGGCTTATAGATTACAGAAGAAAATCTCCAAAATTAAATTGAAAGTTCAAACACAATGCCAATCGAAGAGGGCACAGCGCCATCGACAAATAATAATAAATACAAATATTAATTATGCTCACTAACACCGCGCAAGTACAGCTCTTCCTATATTTTGAGTGCACGAAATAAGAAGCTCGAAAATCTCAATGGCAGCGCTTACCCTAATATTTAGCCTGTACTAGAATAGGAACTTTAACTTACGTAACGTCGTATCACAATTAGAGATGCTCAAAATGGTAGAGGAGTGCAGTAATGGCAATAGAAGCGAAAAAGAGGGAGTAATAAGGGTCAGCACTGGACTATAGCACACAGCTCAGTTGTTATTGCAGCGTTCAGGCTATTCTGGTTATCACAATAAGCGCACTGGTCGGGCCTCCATATCGTCAATAAACTGTAACTTTATCACAAATTGCTCCAGTTATTCACTACTTGTACGATAAGACACAACAACTATAAGTCTAGTAACCAGTAGAGAAGATACATTGCCAGTAAACGGTAAGTATTAAATTTAATTGGCTGGTTTCACTTGATTTATTTATTAAGTCAAATTAAGACCTGAATTCTAGGATAGCCCCCCCCCCCCCCCCCAACGGACGTTTACATGCGATGTGTGACCAAAAGAATTGGCAAATCAGAATTAAACTAATCTAGGATATTAGTATCATCGTGTATAAGAGCAGTAGAAAGTTTTCAGCGCTCTTTAATAATAATCCATAAATCTTTTGATTGCTTTGCCTCGCATCCAGCGATAGTTCCTGAGTTTCAGTCAACTAGTGTAATCAACGATAACTTCATGCCATACGCTGGGGAAAAAATGAATGATTCCGTGCTTTTTCCACTAGCAAATTACTAGCGTTCAATATAGTAGTTACGTAATCCCTGGATTACTGGTTACTTATATTCGTGATCTCTTCGACAAGTGTTTTCTTTATTTACGTTTCATAGATAAGCCAGTCTGAGTTTTCCTACTTATTGTTTATATAGTAATAACAACGGCGATATAGACTATACAGAGTTCCTATCGGTAAGTTTATTTCCTTTTAGTCGTTTCTCGGTTAGCTAAGGTGGAGTCACCGCCAAAAAAAACATTGTCAACCTAAAACTCCAAACTGTCTAATAAAAGCCATGTGCTTAACGTGATATCGAGCGTGCCATTAAGTTGATTTCTTGATTTTTTTTAAATTTTTGCAATCAGTCCATTTACGAATGAAATATGTTTTAGAGTGGCCATCTTCCTGTGAGGTAAAAACATAAACAAATCAGCCGGATTTCATATTTTGCTCATGGACCGTCTATGCATATTAGTTTGTACAATAATCCGGATTTTATGGTTCTAATACTCATGTATCTTACTTGTCATCTCGTGGATATAAAATGCTCACAGTACGTGTAACGTGCATTACCCGTATTATATTACTAGCAGTATGAATACTTGGCATGTAAACGCACAGCAATGCCACGCGTAATCCAGAGCATTGTTTTCTTCATAAGCCATCAAGGTTGCATCATTATACAGACTCAAAGTACTATTGATCAAAAGGATAGCAGGAAAAAAACTGAGATTGTTAAAGGTGAGAGTTAAGACGCAAATTTGTCACTGCGTTAATATACAGTATGACACACGAGAAAATTCCAGTATGGCATAACTTGAGTAATAATAGTTGTGATTGTTCAATGATTAGGGCCATTGAGTTGGACCATGTCAAAACAAAGTCAAAATTATAAGGAACCCTATTATAATTGGTCAATGACCGTTATTTTTCAACTTGATTAACACTCGAATCCGTAACTTCCTGTTAATCATCGTCCACATATGTATACATATCTATATATTTCAATATATTGAAACAATATTTAATAATATTCAACTTCTTTATGCTGCAGTGCATGTTCGTTATCGGATAAAAGTTTTTTTCAAGCCGTAACACTTCATTGGAACAGTCAAATTTATTGACTGTCATGTATTAATATCTTATATTTCATGTTGCTTTATTGTAGTTGTGATCGAAAGTATCCTACTTCGCGTTATTGAAATTATGTGAAATTCAAATCTTACGACAACTTTATGCTCTAATTGCCACAAAGATTGCCTCCTTTCGTAGTCATCAAAATTTCAAGTACAGAGTTCATATAGCATCTCCTGCGTTATTAATTTATCCGCAATAGTAACTTTATTATTAGTGTACTACCATTAGTTTTCACCAATTAATAAAATATAAACTGACAAACGTACCAAAAGAGAGGTTTATTTAATAATAAAATAGTACGGATTTAAAAATGTTCTCGAACAATTTGTACATAAGTCAAAAGGTTTACATAGTTATACTAGATGGTTCACTAAAAACTGAAACTGAAATGTTTTCCGATTATCAAAATATCACTTTTTAAATGTGAGAATGAATTCTTAGTTTTCTGGGAAAACAGAGAATTTTTCCGTAAAAACAAGCATGCATTATTCAAAGGAAGATCCCTATAGTAGGAATTATATATGGGACGTAACCGGGAACAAGCTAATTTCCCCTACTTTTATCTCGGCACTAACTAAGAAAACTACCTAACGCCTAACCAGAAACGTAACGCCTACCCTGTCTAGCCACAAGTTATGTCAAACTGTCTAGGTCATAGACAGTTCTTCAGGTCAGTTCCTTATTATTCATATCAACATTTACGAATATATAATTAACATTATAGTAAAACTTTATGATTAAAACAACATTTAAGAAATAGGTATGTACGTTCACTAGCTGTCCTGTCCTGAGCGGAATTAGAACCTGCAATTGTCGGAATACTGAATAGAGGAGTGTGGCACTCTAGCCACCAAGTTACCAGCTCAATTTGTACTTATTGCTTCAGTTAGAGTTATTGTGAATAGTTATAGTTATTTGTGAATACCGTAAATATCACAGAACTCCTCTGAAAGTATAATTTCTATATTGCTTATAAACCTTAATCAAGGTGTGACAGATTAAATGTTATAAACATAATTTTACGCAGTATTTGCAAAAGTATTTGTTAAGATATCGATAAAAGTGTTGATTTTTCAATACTTATACCAAATATTAAATTAAAATGTTTTATATCATATCAAAAAAGCTTATGTATGATTGCTGACTAGTACCATTGTTCGTGTGTTTTATAAATACGAGCTCAAACACTATACCGGAGGATTGCCAGAACATTTACCAGTTTCTCAAACACGTTAGATAAAATCGAATTCTTATACGATCCATCATATTCACAGCAAATAAGCACACAAATTCTCTCCTGGATATCGATGAGGCCCAATCAATAAACTGTCACTGCAACAAGGAACTGTCTGAACGCAAGTTAGGTTAAGTTTTGGGGTACTGGCAAACGCCTAGTTAGGGCCCAGATAGGCTTTTGTAATTGGGAAAGAACAAATCGTGGTCTATTAGTTTAGCAGTTCGGTGTATTAGTGCGCGCCACGCCGGGTATTAACTAGGTTTCCATTATTGGGGATGCTTAGTTTCAGCCGGGTGGGGCCTTTTAGTTGTTGAGGAAGCGATTAGGAAATTCCTACTAAGGATAGAATCGATATGATTTCTATTTATGGTGGAAGTATGTAAATAGTATCTAAGGGATACAGTACTATTGACACAGTACTATTGTTGAATTAATTTGTCAATAACTCCCTAACCTTATCAAACCAAAAAATTTAATTTTATTAGAAAAACATCGACTTTGTTGTTAAGAAGATTCCGGACTTCTTATTTACTATTTGAGTAAAATGTTAAGAAAAATCGGAAATAACAGATTTTTTATAGAGATTGTTTCCCAAAACGGAGTTCATCGCAAATTTTGGAAGATCATCAATCATTTTGAAACTACTCTCACATTAACTCCAGACTGAAAGCGTAATCCGGCCCGAAAAATGTTTATGTGAACTTGAAAATGCGAAAAATTTCGACCGCGAAGTCCAGAGTCCCCTTAATTCTAGAAAAAAATACCCTTAGACAAAAAATAATTTTGTCTTAGATTTGGCATTCGAGGCTATTCAAATTACCTCTTGAAATTTTTTCCGGATGTGCACTGTTCACAACCAAGGAAGATATGTAGGTACTCAAATTCTAATAAACCACCCAGTATATAATGACAAGATTGACTCTGTTATTTTGAAATTGTGAAAGAACATTATAAAATCGGAAATTCGTATTATTATCATCACTAAATAATTCTCTTTTTTTTTTAATAGGTTCATCAATTTATATTCTATTTATTGCTGATAATCAATAGTAGTATGCTAATAATCTAGTTAGCATTTCGGATCAATTTATAGCATAGAAGATGCTACATGAATTTTATACAGAAAATTTAATCGTGATTACACTCTAATCTTCTTAAACAAAAAAACATAATTTTATTAAAAAACACATCAATTTTTCTTAATTTTGTTAAAAAAAACTCGGAAAAAAGTTCTTTTTACTTCGTACTTACTGGTACTAATATGAATTATTCCCAACTCATAAATAATTCCAATATTCAGGAGTATGATGAGCTATTAAGTAATTGTTTTCATTAAATGACAAAGGTAAAATTCTTTTATGTTCATATACAGAAATGTCAAAGCCCGGGCACCCATTTCCGGTAAAGGACCTTCAAGCTGCATTGCAGAGGACGCTGGGGCAACAACTCAAGATATTGCATATAGAATGGAAAATGTTGACAGAACCTGGAGAGAATTTCGGAAGTTTAATTATGGCAGTAGATGTGAATGTGAACAGAGATAGTAACTCAGAAATATTAAATATCGTAGTGAAGCTGCCACCTCCGACTGCCTTTCTTCGAGATCTTTTTAACAGTCCTCTAACATTCAAGAAGGAATTGCATTTTTACGAAAACATTGTGCCAGCCTTCATTGAGCTCCAAGTAGAAAATGATATTGAACGTGACCAATTGATCAATCTCGCACCACGTTATTACGGTGGTAGATTAGGTCTAGGTCAACCTGATGTTTTTGATGAGCAATCCTGTCTAGTACTGGAAAACCTCAATTACCAGGGTTTCAGTACTGGAAACAGGATACAGGGACTTGACAAAGAGCACATGGACTATGCTACCAAGAGGCTTGCACAGCTTCATGCCTTGATGATTGGCCTTAAGATAAAGAAACCAGCAACATTTAAGAAAGTGATTTCACCAGCCCTATTGAGTCCTATAAACGAGACTACGGTGGATGGTGTTACCGCGATGATCGACAGTGCGCTTGCAGTGATTAAAAGCATGCCGGAAGCTGAGGGTTATCTTTCACGAGTAGAAAAGATTATGAAATATTCCGAAGAAATGCATAATTCTTTCGTTAAGGGTGAGGAACCATGGTCTACCATGGTTCATCATGATTTCTGGGTAAATAATATGTTATTCAAAAAGGATTCTGATGGAAAGATCATTGATTTAAAGATAATTGATTTTCAATTATACTGGTACGATGTAGGAATAATTGATCTTGTGTTCTTTATGTTATCAAGCGCCAAGAAAGATGTTCTAGACGAAAGTCTTGATCATTTTATTGATCTCTATTACCAATCGTTCTTGGATTGCCTTGAATTACTTAAAGTGGACTCTAAGGACTTTTCCAGAAAGTCGTTTGATGAACTTTTACAAAAATATGCTCCGACTAAATTTCCTCAATGTATAATGATGACTCAAGTGATAAAAGCGGATCGTAGTTCAACAAAGAAAATGGATGAGATCGGAAATCGAGAGACATTTTTGTCAAATTCTTCCAGCAAATTAATACGCAATACATTGTTGCATATCTTGAAAATTTTTGAGAAAAAAGGTTGGTTTCCTCAATAGTTTGTATATAAAAAAAAAAATTGCAGGAACTATAGAGTTTTTCTTGATAGAATAACTTTTACATCCACAAAGTACACACTGAAATTACTATTTCATCAATTAAAGTGACTGTTAAATGTTCAGCGTATTGAACTATTAAACGTATAGACTGTCCTTAAGTAAAATATAAGGTCTAGGGCATTCTATGCATTAATTATCATAGTGAGATGATGGTCCCTGTAGACCACATTTTACTGGTGGATGAATTATATGTTTAGCGAAGAGGGGATTATAAAACGTTTAAAACATAAATTTTGTGTATAACTTACAAGAAATTTAAAAAATGATACATTTGTTAAATGTGTATAGAATTGTCCGTATTGTGGGGGCTGGAGAAGATCAAAAGCTCTCTTGGATGCATTAAAGAGATACATTGTATTTATCGAAACGAAGTCCACGCATATTTATCACTTTTACAAATAGTGACATGGCGCTTTTATAAGGAACAATTGCAACATAACAATATAAAATACATGCAAGGTTCTTATATAAGTACCTTACACTTCAAAAAACTAAATGCAACTTTCACTTTCATTTTTTAATTTTGACGTATAACAGTGCTATGTAAGTAACAGCGCAGCTTACCAAAATATGCATGCACTGCGTTTGCATCTGAATTTAGTATTACATTCTTATAAATTACGATATTCCGATCTCTGTTATGATATACATACTTCCCAGTCGCTTTAAGGATTATTATATTATGTGGTTAGCATAGTCGGTCCACAAGTAAAATATCTTAAAGCGTCAGATGGGAACATGTGTTCGGGCTAGGAATTCTCGCTGCAAAATTTCCAAATTGTCAATACTCGTTTGCTAAAGGTAATGATGAATGGTTTTCGATTGGTTTCCACTGACTTACCACACACTACTTTTGGCAAAAAACGTTGGTAATAGAAAATTTTTTTACGAGTCTCGCATTTTTTTCATCTGTCACTTCAAACTATTTAACTTCTGAATTGACTATATTACTTTGTTAGATATGGAAAAGTTTCATAATAAGAAATACTACAAAACCTGAAAATTTTTGTAAAACTTATGATATGCGTGGAATCTTATTGCATGAATGATAACCAGTATGAAAGCGAATAGTAAAAAAAAATCGTTAATAAGAGAATTGCACCTTACATTCTTTATCATATTTTAGGATTATAATCATTTTCACACCACTTTCGCAATAATTAACAAAAAACTGAAAAAATAATCCAACCCAAAAACTTCGATGTTATTTTGAAAAATGTAACAAATTTCGGGTCAGATTACTCTTTCAATTTTGGGTTAGTAAATGTGGAGGTGGTGTAAAAATGATTGTTATCCTTGCAGAATATGCGCCACATTTCATTTTGAGAATGAACCTCCTCTGTCAAAATCTTGTTATTTACGATTTTCGTTTACATTTGACTCGTATGGCAATCAGAGTTCGCATTCTTTTTAACTAATTATATTACATTTTGTACATTACAATTATATTGTTTACAGTTCAAATATATCAAATATATTGGAAATATTTTAAGGAGGTCATTAAACGTTATAAACAAGTAGTTAAAACCGAGTTGCTGTTTATCTTTCTATTCGAATATTTTTGAAATGATTAACCTGTAGAGAGCTGGAAAGCCGATATATCGGCTCAACCCATGATGGGAAATTCGCACATAGTAAACCCGTGATATAAGGCACAAATTTGGGTCATTTTTAAAGGATGTTCTCAAACCCCAGTCCTCTAAAGGTTAAAGGTATAATCAGTACGTAGATACACTGTCGTCAAAAAATTTCGGGACAAGGCCTACAATTGCACTCAAATCTGTTTGCGCCAGTCTTTCTCGCGCAGCATTCGATCAAATCATGTTCATGATTTGTCTATAGAAAAGCAAATATCCCCCCCTCCTGCCACTGTTATGTTGCCAAAAAACTGGAAATATCGCAGTGTAGTTTCGAAGATGCTATCATTCCCTTCTGGAGAACAGACTATAATAAGAATAAAACACGCAATGGAAGATCTCGAGTCATTTCCAAAGCAGAGGACCGATCATTAGTAATAATATGCAAAATTAATAGGAAACTTACTGCATTGGAAATCCAAACGAGATTCAAAGAAACTCATGAAAAACAGATATCACTAACCACTGTCAACGATCGTTTGCACAGAGTCGCCCTTTGGGACAGAGTTTCTATTAAGAAACCCATTTTACTGTGCCGTAATAGGAAGAGAAGACTTGATGGACTCAAATTCTGGATCATTCAAGATTAAAAACGGATTTTATAGAATGACATGTTACTTTCATTTTTTTCCAATTTAAACCCTTCTCTAAAAAGTTTTCAATGGCAGAGTATATATCAGACAAACATTGTAAGAGTATCTTCTGTGATTCAGTTATGATTTTATTAAAGGACTTTCAGAAAGAATCGCATTTAAAACAATAAAGAAATAAACCATTTCGTGTTAATTGGAATTTTATATATTTTTCACTGCATAGAAAAGAATATGAATATTGTGCATATATATGTGTATATCTGTATATACATATATGTGTATTCTAAGAAAAAGCAGAAATAGGAAATAAAAGTATATAGTAAACGGCCTAGTTAGTGATACTACTGTTCCAGATTGTGACCCCGATGGCATAATTTTGACTGCCATACATACAGTTTCTTCGAATAGTAATTCAATTATCGGCTAATTAAAAAGCGTTTTTCACTTCATATTATGGCAGTGCTAGACGGTGGCAGTGGTTGCGACGAGCTACGTCGTTGTGAATTTTGTTCGTCAGGTAAGAATAAAATGACATAAAAATGGTGTCAACATCTTCAGCAGGAACCAGACTATCGATGAGATTAGAAATTATTTAACTTTTCGTTAGATATTTGTTCAAATTCCCGTGATCAATAAAATGCGTCACATAGTTCAGGCTGTGTTGCTGTGTGTTGACACTCGTTTGTATGGGGATCTTCGCAAGTGTCAGAAAGTGGGTACGCGCAAACGTCATAAATTGCTCCAAGAGGGTCACAAATCGGGTATACGCAAAAGTCACAAACTACGATATGGGTGCTTCTCAAATGTCAAAAATCCCGGTAGCAGAGAAGCGCTATTAAGACAGTAATTTTATTAATAAACCTTAATTGTTTCACTTGTATAATAGGTGAATTTCATTCGGAGGGCTTTAATGCACGTGTTGAAACCTTTAGTATTCAGTTTGGCTATATCACGCGTGAATAAATAGCAAAAATCCGACACGGCCACTCTTAAAATATCACTAACTGGGCCGCTTACCTTATTTTGTTCCTTTCGATTTAGTCACCGATTTACCTTAACCGGTAGACAATTAAGTCACAATAATATCTATTAGTTTCTATTTTATACATTACCAAACATAAAATCTAAAAAATATCTATAAGAACTTACCTCAAGAAGATCGGCAACGGCATCAGGTAAGTTGAACTCCCGGACAACACGAAGACGTACTTGCCGATTAATTTCGTGGCGAGAGGAAAGCGGCAAGCTAACGGCACGTTGACTACTTGGTGACTGTCTTAGCTTTTGTTCCCGTTTTAGCATGGCCGACATTGTCGCTGAATCTGGTACTAACAGGTAAATGCAATTATTTAACGACTGATTGCACAGTTAATTACTGGATTTTAATGCTAGTTTCCCGTAATCAAACTTGTGATAAAGTAATCATAAGAGTTCTTTGTAAATTTATTTTCGATTTGATAGACATACTGAAGATAAAATAATTAGAAGCACATAAGATAATAAATGACACTCAAAGGTTCAGAATCCACAGGATCAGTATTCCTGCTGTAATATAATATATATTATGAAATAATTGAATATGGAATGTGATCAATAATACCTGGAAGTGCAGCTGCCAGTACGTCCACACCAACAGCACCCATAGCTCTTGGTTTATCCTCAACCATATAGAGCGTATCAGGAATGTCAGGAATGTATCTTGCCCTTCGTAATCTAACCAATTCTGCCTCCTGGACCAATTGCTCCTCGACCAGTGCCTAAACAGAAAATAAATAAAACAAAGGAAATTAGATTTTGGCTTCATATAAATAATTTGAACAATTTGCTTCGCATACCTTAATCTCTTCATAATAAGGCATGAAGAGTCGAGGTCTAACGAATAATCCATTTTTTTTACCGCCTCTTATCCAGGCGTTCACTCTTAAATTTTCCCTTTCATCTCCAATCATATGACTCGGTGGAGTAGATACCAACCCTCTCCTAATCGCCTATTTAAATCATTTTTAAAAAACAATTATTTGTATCACAGGTTTTTTAAACTAGTTAAGAAGTTTGACTTCTTTGATCATACTTGAGCTAAGATTTCGCTGTTAGGCGGCAGAACATGATCCATCCTAACCAAAGGTAAAAGTTCACTGAGTATCTCTCGTAACTCTACATCACTTAGGTCCCTTTTTTTGACACCCTTCCTCGTGACTGAGTGAGCAGTATGACTGAGTAAGTTTGGTTCACGATCCTCCATTCTTCGTACCAGTTCCTGTTCCCCCCATTTAAGGACAGCTTGAAGCACCTCTAATTCACTGGCTTGTAAGAAGTGACTCTGGAGTACATTGGCTAGGTGAGCACGGTCCAATTGGTGAAGAACTGGTGACGACGCCACAGGCTGGAACTCTTCCCGCAAGTAGTGCAGAGCCTGTCTGTGCACCCATGCGGAACCATGCGGCTGGTTACCCCACCTATTAAAATAATAGTGGTGATTAAAATAAACGAACTTTGGCAAAGACAATACAATATTTTCATCAATGATAATATAAATGTTGGACTCTCTTGATACCTCAACACTGTAGGCAGCGAATCCAAAGTGAGCCATTCTAATATGAGATCTTCGCAGCCTTGAGAAAGAATATCCAATTCCAGAAACCTACCAATCTGATACAGTTCCATAGCTTCTTCCAGGGGACTAGGCCGCATGCGACCTGTATGAGTAAGAGCCTGTACCTATCAAGAAATATTGGTGAATCAGCATTTGATATGGGAACAATAATAATTTTCAATAAAGATGACATTACCTCACCGAGACTTCCAGCACTGTTCCCACAACCACTGCCTCTGAGAATAAGGGACAAGTCGACGGTGTCTAAATAGACAGCATGTAGAAGTACCCTTGCATATCTCTTAGGTATAACACATTCATCCAGTACTATTCTAGTCGGTATATGCAGCGCACGTTCTGTATGATCTTCGCCAGATCTAGTCCGTCGTTGTATTAAATTTCTAAAGAACGGTGACCTGGCGGAGAGAATCGCCTTGTGGCAAGGTAGCTCAAGTTTTGGTCTGAACCCGTACTCTGAACTTCCACTGTCTGGTCTTTGGTAATCACTATCGGAAGTAAAGACCAAAGCAGCATCCGCATAATCACCGGTATCTAACAAATATCTGAGATCATGCTCCAGAGGATTAGGTGTACCAAACTCTTCGCCTAATCTTCGCAATAAATTCGTATCCAGACTCGCATCATGTGGACATATGTCACCAGTATAGAGATAGCGAAGTAACGCCGAGAACATCTGCACGTCTAATCCTGGTGTACGTAACTCCAGACATATACGAGCACCGTAACCTAAAATAATTTAGGAGTCTGATTGTATCATACTATACACCTTCATCCATCAATTTTTAAATTTTTACCAGGACATCCTGCTAGCAGATCCCTAAAGTATGGACATCTGGAAGAAAGTAAAGCTCTATGCACAGGAAAACAAGCACTTCTGTAGACCAGGTCTACGTCGGTACAGTGCTTGTAATCATAAAGTGTTGATAAGTCTTGTTTGAAAGTTGCTGCTGGTGGTCGAGCAAGCTCTGCTTGTACGTGAAGATCTTTTAAGGCGGCCAGAGCTTCATACTCCTCGAGGAGAGCGCCAGCTTCCAGAGGACTCCAGGTCGATACCAGCTCTCTGATAATTCTACCATGATCACAGGCTTTCGAAGAGCGCCGCCTTTTTATAAACTTCTTACGCAGTGTGGCAAACCCGGTTACTTTCTTTTTCCTCTCTCTGTAACGATAGAACATTCCAATTTATAGAAACAGATATTTTAGCTGATTACGACAGTAAGACACTGTTCCGAAATACTTATATATTTATTGGGAAATTAGGAATCCCTTATTTCATTTTTAGTAATAACTTTTACAAAGTGACCTTTGAAATTTTAATTAAATGGATCACGAACAATGCAAAGGTGTACAGTTTTTTTTTATAAATAAATAACTTTGTCAGAGGGCTAAACTTACTTCGCCAGTTGTAAACTTTATATTCCTCAGTCCTAAGATAATTGTTATGATATTGCCATGGCTCTGATTTTCAAATGTCCATCGCAGCAATGTTTTCATTGCGCTCGAAGTTTTAATCGAGAAAAACGACAACGTTCAAATAGTCTATTCGAAATGTTTTACGATACTGTAAGTAACGACTCTCCTAGAGAACTTCCAAAATCGAGACTACCAGCTCTTTACAAATACATACAAGAGTATGAAAATGCATTTACTGAAACTCTCAAAGAAGTTATCGCTATTCAATCCATATCGCAGCAATCAGATTGTTTCTCCAATATCGTAAAAATGGTGTAAACTATACACGTAACAACATGTACTTATTTCATATACATATTTCCCTGACATTGTAGTTAAATTTATGTGAGAAGAAACTGAAAGATCTCGGTGCAACCGTAGAAATAGTCGAAAACAACGATATTGTTAACAGGAAGAAGCTACCACCAGTCCTTTTTGGAAATTTATTCACTGACGCTGATCTCAAAACCGTCTGTATTTATGGATACGTAGGTCAGGGCATCCAACATTACGACAGTATATATCAAATATAATTCAAATATCGTAATAAAAATTCAAACATATAGATACACTACCAGCTAAGAAATCCGATGGCTGGGAAACAGAACCGTTTAATTTAATCGAGAAAAATGGAAGACTATATGGCCGTGGTGCATCAGATAATAAAGGACCCCTTCTGTGTTGGCTACATGCCCTGGAAATCTATAAAATAACTAAAAATGATATCCCCGTTAATATTAAATTTGTCATAGAAGGTTCTGCAGAATTAAGGAGTCGCGGCTTAGATAACATTTTGGTTACCAAGAAAGAGTTCTTCGAAGATGTGGATTTCATGTGCCTGACTGTTGATAAAACGTCTCAGGAAGTACCTTGCCTAAAATATGGTTTCAGGGGAGTATCTCACTTCAGCCTGGAAGTAATCTGTGCAGAAAAGAGTATCCATAGTGGTATTTATGGTGGTGCCTTCAATCAACCTCTTATCGATGCTGTAAATATTCTTAGTTCCTTGGTAGACAAAAATGGCAAAATAGCTGTATCTGAGGTGAGTTTACTTGATAAAATAATAAGAACGTAATTTATCAAAGCATACAACACACTTTTTAGATACTCAAGGACGTGCAAGATATATCGCACATAGAAGAGAGTATTATTAGAGACATTTTCATTGATGTTGCTAAAATCAAGCAGAAACTTGGTACTACACACTTAAGACACAAAGAAAAACCAATGAGAGTGATTGTGCACAAAACAAAATTGCCCAGCATCAGTTTTCATGGATTCAAAATGAAATTTGAGTCAGTCAATAAAAGAAGTCATGCTGTTGTGCCTAACAAGTGCCTGAAAATTATTTATGATTTTTCTTTATCTTTTTATATAGGAAAATTTTTAGCTCTATTAATCAATCTTATTGTACTGATCACTTGTAGAGTAGTTGGGAAATTTTCTGTGCGCTTGGTTAAAAACCAAACTGCAATGGAAACTTTTGGACATCTTGATAATTACATTAGAAAAATTTGGCAGCAATACAAAAGTACAAATCAATACAAGTTTCAAATGGATTTTGGTATAAATCCTTGGCAAGAAGATCCATGTGATTCTCACTATTGTGCTGCAGCAAAGGCAATCCAATTGGTTAGATCAGTGATCAACAATGATTTATAACTAACTTCTCAAAATTAAATATTGAATAGGAATACATAAAACAATCAATTTTCCTATTCAGGTTTATGGTGTAAAACCTATGTATCTTTGTGAAGGATCAACTATGCCTTGTATAGCCATGTTTAAATCTATATCTCCAAACAGCAGTTTAATAGTGCTCCCAATCAGGTATGTTATTTATTAAGAAAAAAATATTTTAACAGATTTGAATCAATGTAAGAAAAATTTTTTTCCAGCGAGTATGACAATGTTCCCCATTCGTGCAAGGAATCTATTTCTAAAATTAGCTTCCTAAATGGCATAAAACTTGTCATGGCTTATTTATGTTACATAAATGAAATAAAATGAATTACTGCAGTTCACATATTGTGCGTTATAACTAATTAACATATAGGTTAATATTTGCAATGTACCTGACAATCACACCAAGCTGGTCGGTGTTACCAGAGGATGAGAGTCTGGCTGCCTGTATGGGATCTCCACCCACAGAGGCGATGCTAGAAGAGGCAGATGCTCCCATTCTATGGGTCATGCATGTATCATCCCCGCGTCTTTCGCCTGTCGACCAACAACCACCACCACCTCCGCCACCGCTTTCGCCACCACGTTGCAACGCACACGGAATCAGAGCCCGGAATACGTTCATCGCTCACCCAGACACCAGCCTGAAATTTATTTACGCTATATGAAACATCCAATCTATACTACAACTTGGGTTAAATTTGACCAGCACATTTAAATATATAAAAACACCTTGTTCTAGTTATTCCTTAAAATATTTATCTCAGAAAACTAGTATCTATTAATCTAACAATCAAATTAAAATGCTAAGCACAAACATACTGAATAGACAATGCTATAAAAAACTTTGACATAATTTTATGGAATGATTGCTTGACAAACAGTGATAACGTCTTATCAGCAATTATATGGAAAGTAAGCTTTTGAAATTTCTTGCTATACGAATGGTTCATGAAGTTTTTTCACAGAGGCTAATAAAAATTTAATAGTAGCAGTTCTGAAAGTGAAACATGTTACAGACATAAAACATACAAAGCATAAAAACGAACTTAAAACAAACTATATAAACATGATTGTTGACTGAAAAATAACACAGTGAATATAAAAAAATCTAGTACACAATCTCATAAGAAAATACCTACTAGGAAACAAACTAAAATGACATCTATATAACATTTTTTTGAAAAATATTAGATTTCACAAACGCCCATAAGGAAGGTTGTAATAATTCAAGTTCTTCCAAAATTTCGTTGACCCTTATATCCCAACAGGGTTTTGCGGGTCAATCGCTAGTCAGCTGAACCACCTAGCAACCCAGCTGTTCGCAATTTTCCCAAAGCTCATATTTAGCACAATCCCATAAGAAGAATCCATGTATTGTTCCATTATTCCAGACGCACATTAATCTATGCGCGTAGGCTCCTCAACCCAAATAAAAAAGTCACTCCAAAAAGCCGCAATTTGTATCTCGCAAGAGATACACAAGATTCGACTAAACGGAACTTACGTTACTAGCCAGTCGTCAACCGAATACCAAAGTTTGCGTCACATGATGATTTAACGAGATGATAATTAGTCTCATTACCTGGGTCCTTTATGCACATATTTTCAATCGGTTATTGTGTCCTCAGCATAACATCTTCAAGTTTGATCGCACGCAAACACCCGTCAGACAACACAGTAGCGGCCATGTTTACATTCGGATGCATCCTGGATACAAGTTGGAAGCGCAACTTTCAAATACATTTCAGACGATTAATCGTCAATTGAATATATTTACTCTTCAGTTGGAATATTTCACAGTTTCTCTAATAAAAATTCAATAAGACGTTGACTATGTTTCAGTTTCAATTCTAACTGCGGAGATTATACTACTGCTTTTTGACTAATAATTTATTTAAGTTTTTGACGTAATATTATATAATTTCTTTTTACTAAAAACGTCTTGTCCTGTTACAGCAGAGTTGCGATATTCTTTTTCTTTTATATATGTTGATTATTTCTTAAGCTTCTTCAATAACGCATTCTTCCAGAATGTTTAACCTACAATTTACATAGCATATATTTCTACCGTGTAGGGTTGAAATAGAGTTAACCAATTAAACACGAGATTTGAGCGGAATAAGCTAACTTGAATGGTTAACTCTATTTCAACCCTGCATGGTGGAAATATAGACTTAGTTTCCACCGTGCAGGGCTTGAATAGAATTAACCAATCACGTATAGGAGTTGAATGGAATTAACCAATGGGGCTGCTTAACTCTATTAAACCCTCCACGGTGGAAACGATGTCAATGTACACGTAGCACTCTATGATGTTAAGTTCTATATATGTTTCCATCGTGTAGGGTTGAAATAGAGTTAACCAATCAAATTAGCTTATTCCGCTCAAATCTCGTGTTTAATTGGTTAACTCTATTTGAACCCTACACGGTAGAAACATATGCAATTTTAATTCGTTTTATTTACTTATACCATTATGATGTATTTTGATGATAGCCTTTTAACAATTCTACTTTATTTCATATTGCATTGTAATTCCTGTTAGTGAAACTGTAAAGGTGATTATTACCGTACTTTTTGTCACGAATCATTGTAATATTTACTAATTAACAAAAGTAAAACATTTAAATATATTTTAAAAATAAATTTATACTATAATATTATTATATGTAATACTAATCGACAGTAATATGGGTAAAATCATACTTTTTTGCTTTCAATTTGTAATTTAAAAACCGGAAATGGAATTACTGCTTATACCTTCATAAAACGCAAAATGAACAATCGTCAGAATTTATTACTTATAATATAATCGTGATATATTCTTTTAATATAAAAAAGGCAATATTTAAGTGCCTATTTTGAGAAATTATTGAACGAGTTTCAGAACATAAACTTGTAACTGATACTCTTCCTGTGACCCTTTAACCAACTTCACATTAAGTACTATATCTGGCACTATCGCCATTGCACTAGGTGTCTTTTAACAAGAAGCAAGCGTTTCCTAAATATCTTTTTAAAATGTTTGCTCTACAAAAATCGTGGCAGCTAATGCCCCGTGTGGCTGCACAACAAAGAACTTTGGTTTCTGGACCTCCTAGAGTCAGAGTATCTTTCCCGGTAAGGAATATATTTTTTTCTGTGATTTAAATTTAACCATGACCTTATGTAATCTATTGTAACATTTAACAGTAATATCCTACATTTATCCACTGGAAATCGTACATAGTAATCTAATTATAAGTTAGAATTCTAAGAATAGTTAGCACGTTTTTCTTAGCTTTTAATTTGTTTTGTTGTATTCTAATTAAAATTTTTTTTAGGAGAAATTGGCTCATGGAGCAACAATTGCAGCTGGAATATTATTCACTCCACTTTGGGTTCTTTCTCACATTAAGACTTATCGTCATTAATAGTGAAGTGACCATGGACTTTCAATAGTTCGATACTGTAGTATGTTCGTAGTTAATTATTCTATACTGTATTTATATACTATTGAATCTCTGTGTTGTAATGCATAAAAAAATTGCAATAAGGATGCAGTGAAATATCGCATTAGCATGTTGTAAGTCATTTATTATCATAAACATCCTTTAAAATAAGTTTCTTGCTCTATGATCAAAGCTTATTTCACTTTAACATTTTATTAACTTAAATTTATTCAAACTCAAAATTGTGACTTACCATTAATGCTGATGCCTTAATTATTACAGTTACTCCATCTGTTTTGCTGTATGTCCCATTTACTCTTCAACTATTCATGATTGAGTTGTACTATCCATAGTAATATCACACTATGAATATATTTTTTTTTACACATTATAATATATTATTTGGAACCAACCCTTGAATGTACAAATCCCATCAGAATTAAAAAATTTAAGTTAGGGAAGTAGCTTTTGTATTGTGTAACTGTTCGAAAATTCAACAAAATAAACAATGGACATGTATCTATGCCAAAATAAAACAACATGGCAAGTTTCTTTGCTATTAATAAATTAATTTAACAATCAAAATATCCACATATTCAAGACTTTATGTATAAGATGACTGAAAATTAAAGTATAAAAACTATTAGACAATATTTTAAATTACAACAAAAGCAAGATAATGTTATCACATCATAGTCATCTTCAAAAGCAACAGTCCATTGCATATCAACCTTAATTAAACTTGATACCTTCCATACTGCTTGGCTAACAACAGTTAATTAAACATTATTTCTGCACCACAGTCTCATACAACAGCAAAGAATTTGTGTTGCGCATGCATCATATAGACTGTCTAAAATCTTCAATACATTTATCTTAATCTACTTTCTGAATATTTATAGATATAATATCCAGATAGATAAGCAAAACATAAAACATAGGTAAAACCTCAGTATTATATCATTTGTGATATTGCTTGTATTAACTATACACAAACTATAACTAAACTTCTTAAAAAATTTCACTAATTCTGAGTAATGTTCGCCAACTCCAAATGAAAATTCCACAAATCAATTGACGATTAGGATATAGTTAGTAAGTTTCATCAACAGTGCGACAGGATCCCGTCATGAATACGAACGTGTGAACAAACTGAAACTCCTGTTATCACGTATTGGTTCTCCCACCACCTGAGAAACGTAGCAGCCTGGAACCCCACCCTGTGGTAGACATTTTGCATCGAGTCTTCAAAGTTTCTTGAACTGTTTACAAGCGTCAGGATGTTCGCTGCAGGAATAACGACTTTGGCCAGGACGACGAGAACTGCCAGAAGTACGCCTTCTCTTACGACCCACGTCGTTTCCAGGAATATTGTATCCGGTCCTCCTCGTGTTCATGTTTCTTTCGCCGTAAGTCACTTATTATGTATCAAGCTTACTTGGCCTGTATCTGTGCTTACCCTAATTATGTAAGGTATCGGCGATATAGATATCAAATCAACAGGTGTGTGGAATTGCAGAGAATTTTCGAAAACTCTCGAGTATGACTTTTTTTGGAATGGAAAATTAATTTTTCTTATGCTTCTGCGCTTTTTCTTTTTCTTTCTTGTTCTATGACTCATGTCTTCTGACCGGTCCATTTCTTCAATCTGAGATTCAGTATACATATTCACAATAATGATATAGTGTTTGACTTTGAGTCGACATTGCAGTGTGTCTTTAGTATTTAAACAATACTTAATCGATGTTACCAATAGTGTCTTAGAAGAAACCGAACAGTAAACTGAGCTCTTCAGCGCATATAAATAAATGTTTAACCGTGCACCGGTAAAAATACAACCAAAATAACTTTTTGCTAAGAATACGTACAATCGTGTACATTGATACGTACAGCAATTCTATTTTTGCTTCCTCATAGAGGAAACTATGTGACGGTGGAAAATTTTTCTTTCGAGATTTTCATGTCACCATATTCAAAATGTGCCAAAACGTCAAGAAAACACATTTGGAGAAAATGTCCGAATATGTGTGTGTGTAATGGCCTCTCAAAATTCAAACGTGTGTAATTCGAGAACGATTTTAGTTACAGCCTCCAACTTTTGCAGGCATGTGCAGCTCTATAATCCCTTCATTGACTATAATTTTCGTCATGATTCAAGCTGCGGCTTAGATTTTATGTCGTTTTGAAATTCCCCCAAAACGGATGTTATCACTCTAGCGATCACAAATTTTGTGATACTCGTTTAAATAGTTCTTGACAAAGAGATTTGTATCCAAAGTTGGTTTGTATTACATTTAGGCCGAGTCCATACCTGCGTGAAGTTGGCCAGCCAACTTTTATTTTTTTAACTTTTTTTATTCCAATCGTTTGATAGTGTTTGATAGTCTAGTAAAAACGTTTCATATTCATTAGTCTTTTCAGAAAATCAAAATCAAAACCTGGTGTGAAGTTGGCCGGCACTTTTTTGTTTCTAACCGGATTTTGTTTTTCCGGAGCTCGAACGATGCCAAACCGTTTGATAGTTACGAACACGGTCTTATTTTATTCTTATTTTTTAATAAACGGTGGACTATTAAACGTTTTTATTAGTCAATTCGTAACTATCATAGGATTTTGCATCGTTCGAGATCCGGAAAAACAAAATCCGGTTAGAAGTAAAAAATTGCCGGCCAACTTCACACCAGATTTTGATTTTGATATTCTGAAAAGACTAATGACTATCAATGTTTTTATAAAAATATCAAACACTATCAAAGGACTATCAAACGATTGGAATAAAAAAAAAGTTAAAAAAATAAAAGTTCGCCGGTCAACTTCACGCAGCTCGAGTCCATCGAGAAGTTTTGATTTTATGATATTTAGAATTCTTCGAAAATTCAACTTTATTGCTGTAACTGGCGCCTTCTTCAACGAATCAAACTGTAATTCTCTACAAGTATGAAATATCATCTAGCCGTAATACGTATGAAATTTGGCAAAGATTGTCCGAGCGGATCTAATTTTATAGCAATTCGAATTTTCGCGGTTCGGTAGTAAATGAAGATTTATCTATGAGGAAGTCAAAGATAAAAAAACAAGCTGCAAGTTGAAATTTGCTTTCTCTGAATCGTAAGTAGTGTACAAAGTCCCTATATGAGGAAGCATTTTCATTTTTTTTTAATCTTTGGCTTCCTCATAGATGAATCTTCATCTACTACCAACGATTCAGAGGAAGCAAATTGCAAAATTTAAATTCTTGGCTTCCTACGACCCGCGCCTCCGCTCGATTATTAATATTTAAAAAATACTCTCCATTAATCCTCCAATTTGAAACTCACCTATCTTATAGAAAATTTATCAAAGAATACGCTCGTATTTTTTTTTTAATTTTACAGTGCGGTTTTGGTGATGAAAATCGTGTTTGAAAATTAATTATTTATAACAATCTTCAATTGTTGCTATAATAAAATGTGTAGCAGCATGAAATGGATGTCCAATTCCAGCATTTTTTAATAATCCCAGGGACGAATTAATCAGACAAATAAAACCTACGATATGAATATTTGAAGGAGAGCGTGTGTGGCGGTTTTTGGCAGTTTGGGCAATTATCAACTTGGAATAACGTTTGAAATATTGAAGATAAAAAAAAATTGTTTGATCAATTCATTTCACCCATAGAATCCGTTTAAAAAAATTCACAATAACTGAAAGGATCGATGAAAAAAAGGTCTCCGGTTTGACGTGTTTTTACTCATATGTAAAATTAATAGAAATTTTTTAAAATTTAAACAAAATATTGACCTATATGTTACGAATTACATACACTTGAAAAGTTGTCTTCAGTGCATTTTGTAACCTTGGAGACTGAACGGTGAAATACATAAAAAATAACAAGGAAGTTGAGTTCCCAACTTTATTGAATAATTATTTTAAATTTTAAATTTAGAACATGTAGCGAGCTGTTAAGTCACAGATTTTCTCAGATTTTCTTGCACAAAAGACGTCTAAAATGCAGGGGTCCGTTAGATCGTTGATAATTGTTACAATATTTAATAAACCAAAAATTTATTAGTCGTATCTTGAAGAGGTATGTTTAAGATCGAAATTGGTTTTTTGAAATTATGATTCGGTGAAAAAATGTATTTATTTACGCAAGTCAAAAGTGATGAATTTACCATTTCTTACGATTCAAACACGGTCACACCAAAGGTCTACTGTGTATACAGGGTTATTCACGACAAACGTGTCGCACACTTCCGTACTTGCTTTTGCCAGGATGATTCCTAAATTAAATGTAGACGGATTTATTTTAAGCAAATAGAATCTTTATTGAAAGATAGCACAACCGTCTTCCTCGAAACGTGTCGACAAACTAAACTCGTTATTATTTAAACAAAGCGTCAACGATGGTTCATCGCAACGCTCGATTTATAATATATAGACCATTCAATAATTACATACTATAATTTCGGCCGTCCTGATGTATCGGCGTTCTCGACGATAGAAATGTTTTTTTTTTCATTTTTCGTTCGGTATAATCTTCAATCTATCTACTGCCAGTATGCCTTTATAAAATCGTTGACTTTGCTGTTCTCCTTCAATATCTTGGATCAAATATTGATCATTCCCTATTTCCTTAACAACTTCGTAAGGACCACGATATTTTTCGTTCAGTTTTCGGCTTTTGCCACTTGCAGGCGCTTCGTATCGCACCATTACTAATTGTCCTGGCTATAACTTTTGGGCTTCCTTTCTTTTTTTATTAAATTGTTCGCATAATGATCGTTTATTATTCTTTAATCTATCTGCAACGTTTTCATCCTCGAGTTCTATTCCCATTACAGCATTTAACTCTTTTACTTCACGCGTTAGCAGACTATCTTGTCTCCCGATTGATTTGTAATTAAATATCAATTCCGCGGGTATTTGTTTCGTGATTCTATGCGTACTGTTATTAATTGCCCACTGTACGTCGTAAATCTTCTCGCCTAATCACAATTCTCCAAATCCCGAGTAATCGTCGGTAAGCAGTTCAGAATAATGCTATTAACTCTCTCAATCTGCCCGTTCGCTCGTGGAGTACCTGCTGCTATTTTCACGTGTACGATTTCGTTCTCCTCGCAGAATTTCTCAAATTTATCCGAGATATAAGCCGCCCCTCGATCGCTAATTATCCGTTTCGGTTTTCCATAATGCGATATTACTTTTCGGAATACGTCGATCGTCTCGTCTGTTCCGGTACTTTTTACAGGCTCCAACATCACATATTTGCTATACGCGCATATTACGCCCAGAATATATTTATTATTTTGCTCCGTCTCGATAAATGGGCCCAAATGGTCAATGTGGATCGTTTCAAAGGGAGTATTTCCCTTATCTATTGGATGTAAGAATCCACTTTTCTTTCCGGTTTGTGGCTTATAATATAGACAATTTATACAACGATTTACGTACAACGTTACGTATTCGCGCATTCCCGGAAAGTAATACGTTTCTTTCAATTTCGCCAAAGTTACATCGATCCCTAGATGAGCGAGACTTTTATGAGTCACCGCTACTAGATCGCTTCGCAATTCTTTCGGCACGTACAATCGCCATCGACCTTTTGTTATTCTGTAGACTCTCGCGTTGGCCATGCTAAATTTTCTGTGTGTTTCTGCGTCTCCTTCTTCCAGTTTTTCTCGAATTTTAAAAATCTCCGGACACGATCGCTGCATCGCTGCGATCCAGTTCGTATTTACTTCGATTCCCAAAATCGGTATGCCTACTATCGGCGTCTCTTCTCCCGGTTCAACAGGAAATCGGCTTAAACCGTCGGCAACCACGTTCCGTTCTCCTGTTATATGTTCGATTCGATAATTGAATTCAGCCAATCTGACGAACCACCGACGAATTCGTGGATTTATATCCCTTTTGCTTTTCAGCAATTTTAAACTGTTGCAATCCGTTTTTATTACAAATCAGGTAAACTCGAAATTTCTCGAGCGCGTAGATAATTGCTAACGCCTCCAATTCGAAGGAATGGTACTTCGCTTCGTCCTTCGTAGTTTTCCTGCTAAAATAACATATTGGATGTATCCGATTATCATGTTGTTCCTGAAGCAAAACGGCTCCCATTCCGTGCTGACTCGTGTCCGTATGAACTTCGGTCTTCGCTCGCGGATCATAAATTGCCAAGATCGGTCTCGAAGTCATTTTCAATTTTATTTCTTCGAAAGCTTTCTGCTGGTCCTTTCCCCAAATAAATTTCACATTTTTCGACAATAAATCTGTCAAGGGTTTGATTATTGTCGCGAAGCCTTTGACAAACCTTCGAAAGAAGCTCGCGAGTCCCACAAAACTTCGTACCGCTCGAACATCCTTTGGCATGGGAAACATTTTAATCGCAGCTGTCTTCGTTGCTCCTGGTTCGATTCCTCGTCGTGAAATCTCGAAGCCTAAATACTCGACTTTGTTTTTAAAGAAATGACATTTCTTTAAATTTAACGTCAATCTTGCCGAAGTCAATAGTTGTAGTACAGCCTCCAATTTTGCGATACCTTCATCGAATGTTTTGCTGGCTGTAATTATATCATCTAGATACGTCATTGCCAAGTTCCCGGGTACTTTACTAAAAATAACGTTTATCATTCGCTGAAAGACCGCAGGCGCGTTACACAGTCCAAACGGCATTCTCTTGAACTGATAGTGTCCGTTCGGCGTTACAAACGCAGTCTTCTCCCTCGAATCTCTGGATACCGGGACCTGGTAATAACCACTGAAAAGATCTAAGCTCGTGAAATAACGATTACCCTTTAATCCATCGATTTGATCGTCAATTATCGGCATAGGATATTTATCTTTTACCGTTATCTTGTTCAAAGCTCTGTAGTCAACGCACATACGCATATCCCCGTTTTTCTTGCGTACTAATAAAATTGGGCTTGCATATGGAGAGTTACTGTCCTCGATAACATCGGCTTTCTTCAAATCCTGGATCATTTCTCTGACCTTCTCCTTCTCGTGATACGACAGTCGATACGGTCGATAGAAAACCGGCTTCTCGGAGGACAATTTTATTTCAATATCCGCGATATCCGTTTTTCCCATTTGATGCATATTACGCGAAACTACCGCCTTATATTTGTTCATGAGTATCGTTAACTTCGTATGTTCTTCGTCGTTCAAGTCAGAGTCGATCTCGTCCTTCGTTATCTCTTCCGCGTTGAGCTCTCGCGAAAACTCCCGTTCCTCACAGATTTGCCCGCGTGAGACCGTTTGTCCCTTTTTAACTTTTATTTCTGTGTTGCTAATATTCATTATAGGAATTATTGATTCCCCATTCTCGTTTGTACTGATAATACATCTCGATATCGCGTTTTCCATTTTCACGATGCGACCCTCGACATACAAATCGTCTTTTCGAATATCGCTCATGACATTTATATAACCTAGATTATTTTTTGGAATGGTGACATCGTCAACGGATACGAGTTTCGTTCTGTTAGATTTTGATGTCTCTATCTGACAAAGTTCACGAATATCGTTCGAGATATTCAAGGAACCGAAGCTATTTGAAATATGTACGTTTGGTTGTTCCGTGTACGAATGTCCGATTAATAAGGGAACTATCTGCGAATCGCTCGGCACAACGTATACATCGCATCTTACCGTTACCCCATCTATTTGAATATTAACCGTCATAATTCCCATCGGAGTAACCTGTCCGCTGCCGTAACCTGTCAAAGGTTCTTTAGCGCCCTCGTAGTACGATAATCCTAGTTTATCCGCGTTTTCTTTGCGAATGATCGTCGCGCCGCTTCCCAAATCTACGTAACATCGAATTTCTTTATTATTTATTAACGCTGTCTTAAAGAATTTCGCATGCGAATTGCCTCCAATATGCAATACTTTTTCTCTGTCGTTATTTTTGCCGCGTACTTCTTTCTTTTCGTTAGAGTTACAGTTACGCGCGTAGTGCCCTATCTCACCGCATTTGAAACATGTAACCTCTTTATTTTCTTTCGCTACCGCAACGGATGGTGTCTTCTCGATATCGCCTTTGCGACAAAATTTCGTCGTATGTCCCGTACGCTGACATTTGAAGCACTGCATGTACTTCTTTCCCGACGTTGACTTCGATGTCGCTCGTACGTTACTGCTTTGTATAAAGCTACTACCGCTGTTCAAATCTGGTAGAAGATCGGCTGGTTCGCAATATCGTGATAGAGGTCCCAAATATGCACGATACTGATGATTGTCCAGTCCATCGACGATCCACTCGATCGTTTCTTTCTTCCCCATACGCGCCTTATTGCATCTCGTCAACTTTTCGTAGAAATATTTAGTAATATTTTGATTAAAACGTCATCTATAATTCTGAGCGTCTAGAATCACTCCCACTCCTGTCTCTTCTGACAGAAAGTTCTGCTTGAGTAATCGTTTCCACTCGTCCCACGATCTATTTGCTCTCTCCAAGCTGTCCTTCCATTTCTTCGCGACTCCATGCAATTTAGACAAGGCATAATGTCTCGTTGCCAAATCGTCCCATTTATACATGTCCGCGTATTCTTCTATTTTCTCTATCCATTGATTTATATCCGCATCGTTATCGACCGGATTAAAATTCGGCAATACGTTTGGCAGATCCATAAAACTTCGTCTATAATTCAACTGATTATTATTGGCCAAACTTACTCCATCAAAATCGAAATCCATCGGGTTGATATCGGTGAAGAGATTTCGAGATGGTTCAGTCCTCGTGTCGTTGGACGTACCCGCTCTTGCGTCGTTGGACGCTTGCGCTCCAAACTCGATATTCCCTCCTTGGAGATTATTTTCCACCGTCGACGTCGGAGGTGTACGGGGTAACATCTCTCGTGTTATCACTGATACGGTATTATCGATATTTGTTACTTCGACTGGATTTTTCCTCGGACGACCTCTTTTCCTCTTGATCGTACTAGTACTTTTCGCGTCTGGATCCACGGTGCAATATTTCAAACTCGCGAATCAACGCCAAAACGATTTATCTCGCGTGAACGTTCGTATCTCGATCAACAGGACCCGGTCCTAACGATCACGACAACGAATCCCGGATTCGCGTCAATCTTCGAAAACAAATTCACTTTCGGAGTTTATCCCACTTCTGATTAATTGTCGCACACTTCCGTACTTGCTTTTGCCAGGATGATTCCTAAATTAAATGTAGACGGATGTATTTTAAGCAAATAGAATCTTCATTGAAAGATAGCACAACCGTCTTCCTCGAAAAGTGTCGACAAACTAAACTCGTTATTATTTAAACAAAGAGTCAACGATCGTCCATCGCAACGCTCGATTTATAATATATAGACCATTCAATAATTACATACTATAAACGCACCACTTAAAGATGGTCTTACCATAAAAATCGAATGGATGGGCTAACTTCAGGTGGTGCATTTGATATGAATAACTATGCATATGTTGTGTTAGATGAAAATTATGAAATAGATTTTAAAGTGTGAAAAATCTAACTTTCTAACAGCCTAAACGGACTTTCCTATCTAGATGGGTTCAAAATAATTTTCGGGAAGTTTTTTTGACGTACCTATAAAGTACATATATACATTTTTGTGAAAAGTACATGCTTTGTAGGTATTTAAAAAATCTTTAATTATAAAATATTGTCAAAAGGCAGGGATATATGGCAGGGAATTAATTGAAATTAAAAAACCCCCAAAAATCTTTAAATATATTAATGAAATTAGTGTCATTTATATACGACTTTCGTTGATGATCGTCCACTTTTATATGGTATATTGACTATGCATGTACGTACACAGATCCAATACCTAAGCATATGTGGTTGTGCACGTGCATTCTATCAGAGCCACCAATTTTTATAAACAGCGGTTTAATCTGGATTTTTCATTTGCGTGTCACTGAAATACATACTTACCCAGACACACACATGTCCAAAAGTCATCTTTAAGATGTCTTAAAGACAACTTCTGTGTGATTAGACGTCTTAAGGCGTCTTAAGACGTCTAAAGACGACTTTCGGACATTATGTGTTGCCTGGGTAGGTATGAGATCTGTGTGCGTACGTCTGTAGCGAATCCTTCGTAGCAAAAGTATTATCATAACGATTAGTTGATAAAAAAGAATTTATGCAATAAAAAACCCATAATATTATCAATATTAGATAATTAATTAGATATCTGTAGAATTATTATGAAAAATTTCAAGCAAATAGATTCAACCTTTTTCGACATATTTCTGATATCTACTCTAAAAATAGGATTTTGAGAAAGACGCGATTAAAATTTTATACTATAAAATTAAAACATTTATATGGAAACATTTTATTCAACCGCTATATCTTCCTTATTTTCACAAGTTTAAAGTTGGAACATGGGGAGAATATTCTTGAAACATCAGACTATTAGAACGCATAAAAAAAAACGTTTTTCCAACTCTCCTAGTTAAGTAGACTCATTTCGTAATTTAAAACTATATTTCTTTGTTTTTCAGGAGAAACTTGTTCATGGGGCAGTAATGTCCGTTGCAGTGCTAATCATCCCATTCTACGTTCTGGCGAATATCAAGAATTACAAAGGAGGATCCAGCTAATGAGGATATTTTGCTTTGTCTAGTAATTAACTGAGGGTAATACTTTGGAGCTGAACGTACAAAGTTTAATCATACGAAATAAACAAAAGAGTAATAAAGATATTGTCTTTTGTTTTTTAAACAAAATTTTATATTTTATTCTTATTGTTAGACGTTATGTTCTTTATTATTGACACAAGGTTGATAACATCAACCACGTTGATGGCAATACGTCCAGGTAGACAATACATATTCTCTTCCCAGACAATACATATTCTCTTCCCAGACAATACATATTCTCCAAAACTCGGCGTCTAATAGCACAGAAATTGTTTTTTTGGACATATGTATATGTTGTCTGCGTTAGTTCTACACGTGCTAATTCTATACCCCTCTGTTTAGACAAATTTTTTTAAATTGAATGTTTTACTTTTTTATTTTGTTTTACAGAAATATTCTGCAGCATGTCTCCTATATACAAAGCTTAACACGTTGTATTTTTATAAATTAGTATTTTACAAACACGAATTCTACACACTGAATTCTTTTACACCGTATTTTAATTCTTCTACACGCAAAAATTTTTATTTTACACAATCAATAAATATAGAGTTCTTCGGAAAGCATTTATCGTATAAGCACATTGGATATTTATGAGAACTTGGCATCCCTTGTTATAAGATCTGATTAAAGAGATTTTGTCGTTGCATACTAGTCAATTGAAATCCCCGCGATTAAGGTAAATGTCCCAATTACTGGCAGGTTTACTATGTTTTCTGTTATATCGACTTTTCTGGACGCTCCGATGAATCTTTCCTATATTATAAACAATATTTAGAATATCTATTATCAGCTAGCGCAGTGAGAAAGTGATGAACAATTCACATAAAGAAAATATTATCGTTTTATTAATCGTGTACCGGCGTCCATAGCGTGCAGAAGAATACCGTTACTTTTAAACAGTCATATTTTAGTTAATAGGTGATTAATCGCTTAAAAAATGAACAATAATAATTATATAAGTCTTAAATATAATATGGAGGTTTAAAAATATGCTTAAGTTATGATTTTTCCGAAATATTTGGGGGCGGGGGGGGGCCACTACTGGAAACATATGTAATGCCTACATCCCCTGTTAGTGGCCGATCGAAAGTCATTTTGAATATAAGTTAGAAAACACTCTTGTGTATTTTATCAAGGACAAGTATGATCGAATATCAAGCCTGACATCATTGATTTATGAGTGAAATGGTACTTGACTATTTATTCTACAAAATTACCGACACTTCTCATAATGACGTATAAGTTGTGTCAATATACTTTTTTTTAAAGAAAATAATCTCTGATGACTGCGAAAGCTGCTATCATAGACTTGACAAGCTTATGTTAAAAAAATTAGTCTATGCTATGTCAATATGATTGATTTCAAGGAAATCACTTTGGTAACACTAGAATAGCTTCTATCCTAGATTTGGCAAGACTATGATTATGTTCAAGAAATAAGTCTATGCTACGAATAACGATTAGTTCAAGCATTTCAAGCACACCGGCATAGCATAGAATTATTTTTTGAGCATAATGCTGCCAAGTCTACAATAGAAGTTATTACAGTGTCACCAAAGATCATTTTTTTGAAACCCATTATATCAGCAGTATAGACTGATTAATTGCATAGTTGGTTCAAAAAGCCTTTTATCAAGTAAATAATTAGTTTTTTTGCAGATAAATATGGGGAAGGTGAAGACGAAAGAAAAAGCTTTTGTTTATGCTCTTGTGATGGTTTGATAAAGGTTACAGAGATATTTGTTATAGAAATTATGATAAGATATTTGGAACATGACTTTTTCTAATTAAAAAAATAGTTAAAACAAAGTTTAAAGATGCTTTACCCTTACTTCACAACACAAAGTTTGATTTGATTAAAATTCTGGTACTTTGACATATGGCAAACATTTTAACAATAATCAAAATTCTTGAAGATGTTAAGAACATTGATTTTTCATAACATTAATGCCGAAAAGATATTAACTAATTACTAAAGAAATAATTCAGTAATCTATTTCTTTTTGCTTCAAATGAATTGTTTTGAACCCAGTGTGCGAAATTCGATTTTTCATGCCTGTTGGTATTGTGCGAAGCACTGAACCATGAAGAATGGAGCAAAGGAGGCCGAACACAGGCCTCCTTTGCTCTATTCTTCATGCACTGAACTCTAACCATATTCTCACATCGTGGATGATGTCCTTTTCGAATTGAACTGCACATGTGGTGTACAAGCCCTGCAAAAATGTTGTCCTGCTCATGATACAAATAGACGAGGTATAGCCACTAGCGGTTCTGCGCATTTTGAGGCTGACGTCACTGGACCAGTCGACTGTGATTGGCTGACCATTCGCTGCTGCGATATTCTTATGTTTTAACCGTTACATCGCTTGTCTCCGAGCTAGATTTGGCGCCAAACCACGCCAAACATTCGTCGCCGTTCAATTTTACACCAAAGAAC
>JARQTH010000364.1:142509-229653 GCA_030142595.1 Trachelus iudaicus | reverse complement strand
ATAATAATAATAATAATAATAATAATAATAATAATAATAATAATAATAATAATAATAATAATAATAATAATAATAATGTTATAATAATAGCAATAATAAAAATAACATAATACGTACATTTAATTCACTTTTTACTCTCATTTTTTCAGAATTTTTCTCCGAAAAACTGTTATCGTATCACACAGCGCATATTAAAGGACCATATTGCTGACGTAACTAATTACTGGCGCACGATAAATGATTATATGTATATATATATATATATATATATGTATGTACATATATTTTTTAGGAATGGCAGTTTCGAGAACATGATAATTGTAGAAGGACAGTCCTCATAGCCTTTTGATATACATATGTATAACGTGTAAGCGAGGATCATAAAGCGACTTTTACACTGAATTTTTCAAAAATGTTTAATGCTAGGCACTCGGCGCTGTAATGAGTTTGGTAATAGCAAGGCTAGGTTATGTTATGTTATCTTAGTTTAAAACTCCAACGTTAAACATACCAAGGTTTACTTTTTTTTTTTCCATAGTTTTAGATAAAACATATTAGTGTGCCGTTGAAAATTCCGCATAATAGGCAATGTCCTTGTAACTGCCCCTTGACAAGTGTGTGTATATATATATATATATATAAACACATAAAATATATTTAATTATCTCTATACATCTGTACCAATGTAGCATAGTAATGACAAACATTTAACTATTATAACATGTATAGAGCTGTAACGGATAAGTTTTTCGAAATGAAAATAAAGCTCAGCAAAAGAGACGTCAGCAACATTTTTTTGGGAAAATCTAATTTTATTACTGCCGGTCAAAAAATACATTTTTTTAAATTAAAAAACATCTGGAATATCTCCTTTTCAACGATACGCGATTTTCACATGTTGAACCACTCATTGCAAAGACTGTAAATTATTGATATTTTATGGCATTTCCTCAGCTCCTTTATGTCTCAATATGTTCGGCAATTATTTTTTTTAATGATTCGCTGTGTTAAATGAAAACAAAAAATTCTACGGCTGTCACGTATTACCGTTAAATAATTGCAAACCGCGGAGAAATTATTATTGCACTGGAGTTTAGATTAAGTCGTTGCAACTATATCTCATGTATGCGTATATGTTCTATATATTACGATATACATAAATATGCATGTGCATATCCTGTCATGTGTTATTTTTATATTTAGTCGAGATTAGTCCTCGTCGCGGTTCTTAGGTCAGAATCCTCGTACGCGTAATACCTTTAAATTTTCTTTTGGTATCCTTCCCTCTAATATATTTATATATATACATATACAAATTAGTGAAGACGAACCGAGCAGTCGCACTCCTACGGATCATTTTAACTACACCAATCGTTCAAATGATATAAATCGTTTGAATTCATTCGCCGTTGCATTCGATGAAGAGAACTATAACACTTTTTTTTCTAAATATGAATAGCTTGCATAATCGTTTTGTTATACTTTGTTCGTTATAGGTTTACGAGACTGTTCGATCTCCATGTTTTCTCATGGTCTTCATTTGTATATTTTGTACAAGCGTCTAGCGTCGAACATTTTATATATATATATATATATATGGTATATATATATTGTTCAATTCATTCATACTAATTGGTACGATCTTGTTAAAATTCTACCGTTCATTTATTCATTTTCTCTCATTATACGAACAGCCTTTCTTTATCTTGCACACGCCATACAAGACATCCGCTCGCTCTTGATACATGGGACACATTGTTCATATACGCACAGAAACACACTATCAATATTTTTAACATTACTTAGGTGCGCTTCTCTTTATGTATAAGTATACCTACACGAGTATGTACATAACGTCGTATATATATTGTATCGTATGTATACATAGGTATAGTTCGAAAGAAGACACAGAAAAACAAGGTCAGACTGTGAAATTTTGCCATGCAATCTTGTCATAGAAGTGGAACGAGGATGGTATTCAATTTTTTTGCAATGAGTTATTAATTATTTAAATAATTAACGATACTCGAACGTGTGTCTCAAGCTGTCTGAAGAAGGGAGGACAGGCTCTGGATCATAGTGTGTAGTGCATGCTAAGAAAAACTGAGAATCTTTAGAGAAACAAGTAAAAACAAATTTGGATCTATCGAATCCAATAACATAAATAACTAAGAAAGGAATAAATATATCTAGATTCGACGTAGCGAGCCCCCATTAATTCCGCCATGGACTTCGGGACTCGCCTCTGGCCTATTTTCTCATTCCTATCTCACTTTTGAAAGTGGAAAGTCAGAGATAAGACATGAGGTCAATTGATGGATGAACGAATAATATACATATGTATATAACAAAGGAAATAAAGTTGGGGTAAATAATGGAACGCGTTAGAAACCAAGGGAAACTCACGGGCTCACGACACAACATCGAATCAAGAAATTATGGCTCTCCTTGAAACTATGCGATTTTAAACGTATAAAAGATTTTAAAAAAGAAGAAAGATAATTTCTTTGTATAATTGTCCCTTGCAAAATTGCTAACCGCAATTCTTATACAAGGTACTCAAAAGATTCTGGATTCGGCTCCTTTCTCCCTGACTTATTTCTATATAGTTTTTGCCGTCTTGCAAAATTGACGCGATTATCCTGGATAACACGACATTCATTAACGACACGAGCAGGTCTAACGAAAACGCACGAAGGCTGAGAAGGGCCGAGTTTCGAATATGGCCGTATGACATGCTATCAGTTGACACACGACCAGTTTGATATGCACTTAGTGTGGGACTTTGGGTTCGTTATCAGTGGCTTAAGATTTAAGTACACCGCATCCGGGCAGTCCTGAGGCCGTGCCACTAGGAGGCCGAGCTGTACCAACCATTGGTGGCGGCCTTATTGGTAGGATGGTAAAGATGAAAACCAGCTCCAGTTGCCGGATGATGGTAGAACTGTGGCTGTTCCAGACCGGCCGAGGCGTACGCTGCGGCAGCATCCAGTGCACTGGGATGCACTGCAGCTGGATACACCTGGGGCTTCAATGGCAACGGCTGAGCCGGTTCGTACTGGTGTCTCAATACAGGTTCCCCATAGACTGAACTCTCATATGAACTGACGACACTGGCGGAATGAAGTTGCTGCTGTTGTTGTTGTTTGTCACGTGGTGATACTGAACTTGGTGGTGTCATGGCGGAATGATAATCTACACCATATGCACCCGCAGCTGCCGAATAAGATGAGACCAAACTCGTAAACGCATCGGCTGCGCTGCTTGTAGCCACTTTAGTTGGTCCCGCGTGACCGGATAGAACAAACTGGTGCTCGCCATAGGTAGAAGAACCTTCGGAGCCTGGTGGAGTCGGCAAAGGTCCTGCTTGAGCAGCATCTCCACCGCCACCATAATAGGTCGTGCCGGAACCAGACGAAGGTGTCCGAGTACCGGCAGAAGCTATACCGTGTACATTAGCGCGTATGACACTTTCGCGATTAGCTGCATACAATTGGCGCAGTAGTGCCGAGGCTGGTAGGGGTGCCGCTGTCGCACTTCCACCACTCTGCTGAGGATTTAAATGTCCCAGGTGATGATGCGCCCCTATCCACTGTATCGTACTCCGTTGCTGCTGTTGTTTCAATAGTGCGTCCGTACTAAAGTCTGTGGGTTGGTGCAGCGCTGGTGAATCTGGCTTGCCTAATTGTGCGCCAGGTAGATGCTTAGACATTGCCTGTTCTAAGTCCTTGACAGAAGCACCGGTACCCGGAACAGCGGACTCCTGTGCTTCACCAGGTTGGGTTTCAGTTCTGCGAGCTTTTGGACTTGACGAATTTCTTAAGTTGGCTTCAGCAGATGGTACTGAGTGGCTAGAGGACGCGGGACTCAGAACATGTCCTCTTGTACCAGCGTTCTTCGAGTGCGGAGTATCATCCTCCTCCTCCTCCTCCTCCTCACCAGAGCTATTCTCCTCTTCCTGGACGAATTTTCGCTTATGTCCACGCAACTTGGTCGCCAGACTATTAACGTTCGTCACATTTGCAGATTGTGGTTCTTGCTGCAGCTGGGCTACATTTTCATGATGTCTACCACCGCGTGGCTCGCCCTCTGACCCAGGCGTATCTTCACGATCCTCTGGAGGTGAACGATGTGGTCTCTCAGGATGCTGATTCGTTGGACCGCCGCTGCTACGACCTTCTGTAATTAAAGTATAACAGTACTATTAAAGAAAAGTTATTAACTCGTCTAGGTATTTTCTGTTCAGAGTCAGTGACCCTCAACTCCTTTCACACTTTTCTATCTCATCACTGATCATCCCTCCTACTCGTTTCTCCTGGTTACATCTACTCGACACTCTATCTCGAGAACACTCTCCGATCCGGTCTACTCGTGAAACGGTTGGAGAGCGTGTCCAAGCGGGAATGCCGCTCTCAAGCCCGAAACGACGACCGCCACGCTTTTACAGGCAGAAATACGGATTAGTCTGCGCACGGTTACGGGAGTGAGTATGTGGAAGGGTTGGTAAGAGACAAGCGGTTAGTACATACAGCATCCTTATTTGTATAATTAGTATTGACGACATGAATCCTCGTACGGCCACCGAGTCCGACGCTCTTTCGAAACGCTCTTTAACCGCACTGACTAATATATTTAGTAAGATTGTCATGAAGACGGTACACCTTACACACCATGTACCTCACTATCCACGATTATTACATACAAAAAGATGATGTGTATACGTCACTACTTTTAGATCTTTGGAACTAATACCACGGGATACTGCGTCCTCATGAAGAATGTTTATCCACGATTAGTTCCAAAACATGTACGTTGATTACGGTGAAACCATAAAATTTTACTTGAACGGAATTTTTTAAGTGACTCTTCTATGTTTTTGGATGCTAATTAATATTTTGCTTTGCTTTCGCTTTTTTTGCCGTCATCTTTTTTTTCTTCTTTCTATAGGAAACAATATTTACCTCCTCGATCCGCATCGGGCGATCCATTCTCTGGATCATTACCAGCAGCGTCTTCTCTTTTGACACCAGTAACGCCATCTTCCAATTGACAACAGTCCATTATCAGATTCTCGTATTCTCTGCCACTGTCAAAGGAATAGAAACTATTACAGTAGATGTAATTGACCGAAAGAGAAGTAACCTTCTGGTACATTGATATTGTTAAAATATTAGTTAGAAATAGTAAACTTTTGATTTTAATCCAAAATAATTATACTATAATACAAGATAATGAAAATCAGTTGAAAATGGACACTTAACTATTGAACTAGGTTTGCTATGAGTTCATTATAGTTTTAAAGCGCATCATTATCGTCGCTGAGAACGGAAATGAGTCTCTTGAATGTGAAATTGATTCTGTGATTTTAACATAGATATATTATCGATTGAATATATAACTGGTGCATCAGCATTAAGTGTTATAAAATACTTAGTCAGGATTCTGACGACGCAATTTAAAGAAAAAGTTGTCTTTAACCTCTTCGATGCGGATGCGCACACACACGCAACTAAAAAATAGAGGGTTAAACTATTTTGATTTTTATAAAAGTGGGTATCCTAAGGTTTTTGGAGTCGCTGAATCCGAATTTTATATACACATTTCAAATTTTTAAACGGCGGATGGCGTTCTTAAAGATTTTAAGAATGTTAATATGGAAAAGTATGTACATATAAGACCACTCTTGATCCGTTATATTAGATCTGTCATTTTGAATTTTGAATTGAGAAACTCCGAAAACCTAAATATTAAAATCATGGCACACTGGTGGCACAGAAACTTGATTTTTGTTACACTGCGAAGGGGTAAAATAATCACGGTACGTCTACATTCCCTCTTACTGTATGTTGGTAAAGTGCGAACAAAACCAGTGTCCTCCTAAGGGAGTCCTCTCGTTGTAAATTAAGTCAGTAACAAAGCAGTATGCATATTACACTCTTATATACAGTATATAATTACACTCTTAAAAGCAAATTCAGTGATCCATTAAAGGATACTGGTAAGAGTTCCACTCAATATACCATTGAGAATGACAAAAAGATTAAACTGCCAGATTAACAACCAAGTGCAGTAACAACTGGTTAAGATTCGTTAATTAATCCAGCATAACCATATAGAAGGATACTTTTCCATAATGGATGAGTGGGCACGATCAGCGTTCGTAGCAAAACACGTGAGATCCTTTATTTGCCAGTTACTTCTTTAGCTTGATAAACTTACCTGATCACATAATTCACACAAATAATATTCTGCTCCTCAGCGTTTTTCGAATTGCAGACGACGGTCGCGCATGTCTGCAACCACGTGTAGCCGCCGCTCTTATTCATCATTCTGTAGTAGTGCGTGAGTACCTGGCCCTTGTGGATCACTGGAAATATATAAGGATTCATCTTGATCGAAATCAAAAGTGTGCGCGGAGAATCTAAAATCTAAAAGCTAAGCCAGTCATGCTCTGACCTTTAGACCCTCACTGCTTGGTAGATAATACACAGATATTCCACGATACCGTGTAAAGTTTTCAAAATTTACCAATAACATTCTAGAAGGCCTAAATGATGAGTTTTTCTTTTTATGTTCTTTTGACATGCTACGATGATGATAAGAACCATAAAATGATCCATACAAGAAGTTATGTAGCTAAGTATCGAGTGGCTTTCCGAATATAAAAAGAAGTCCGTAAAGCTTTTTAGAAGTCAGGAAGAAAATTTGCAAAGGTAAAATGATCTCTATATATTTGGTACAGATATAGGTAGATGGGTGAACGATGACGGCTGGGGTGACTTCAGAAGGGGATGGAGGATCCTGGAGGGTCCGAGGCTGAAGGAAACTCGGTGCGAGAGGTAACAACTCGCTGGAGATGCCGCATCCGGCGTAACGTGCTCTCTGCATACCAAATACCTAATCCTGCTTGTATCCGCGGCGTAACTTAGTCAGTGAGTGCGCTACTCACGTGCACAGAGAAGCCTGCTAGGAGAACAGGACACAAGGGGAGAGGAGAGAGTGAAAGGGAAAGAGGGAGAAGGGTAGTCAGTAAAATAAGGAGGGAATAGGCTGAAACGCGCGAGTATTCGAATGGGACCATCAGAGAAGAAAAAAGGAATGACCCGCCATACAGAGTTTACGAGCAAAAACGTTTACAATATCAAATATTTGAGAATTTACGAGGTGGTATTATCGCTTAGGTAGCTATGCGAGGGTTGATATGTGGGACGGATGGAGGAGAAATATTCTTGCATGTTGTTCCTCAATGAGGATTGGTACTTACAGTCCACGTGCGATTTTCGAAGACGATTTGCATCCTCTCCGTGACACAGAGCGTACAGATTCTTCCCTGTTAATTCGTCTGCCGTATAGTCGAGTAAATCAGATACCCTGTGAATTTTCAATTAATCACTATTTACGTAGGACAGAACTCGTTTTGATGAAGAGAATTAATGCTTATGTGCATTCTTTAATCCTGGGTTAGTTATTGAAACTCAATTACGTGTATCTTTTTTACGATGGCTCTTACTCACTTTGGTTCACAATGGGCTATCCGGAAGTCGAAGTTTATACGTGTGACGAACATATCCGTTTCTAATCGTATCTCGTGGACACTTGGTGGTGGAAGTGCTATGGCTAAGCCAACCATCCCCATGAGAGGCGGTGCGGATTTTCTTGTGTGACTGAAGGTGTACTGCGGTCTTAGGCGACACAGAAGTAGAACGACCTAAACCACGATATTGATACAGAAGTCGTATACTGTAACCGCAGACTCTCTAATGAGACTGCTTATTATGAGCAAACAATTTAGATTCTGAGAAAAAAGATAGATTAATAAAAACTTACACGATAGCCAGAGGACTTGAAGTGACATCCCCTCTTGGTAAGAGTGGATTTCATCCTGACGCAAAATGCCCTATCAAATCCTTTGTAAAGTCCACTGGAAGTCAGTGACATCACCGAGGAGACTGAAATTACAGGAATAGAGAAGGTTATAAATAATTACATTCGGTCTCAGGCTAATAAATATAAATTTTATCGTTAAATGCGTAATGTCCTACGTCTAATGATAATGTACACATTCGAATATGGTTGTATGTACCAGAAGGGATGTAGTCAGAGTATAGCAAATCGTAGGGGGCACGTTACATAGCATCATGGGGTACGTGCTAGGTGGTCCTACTGCAAGTTGTGGTGGTGCTGGTGATGGTCGCGGAATAACAATCGGGAAATCGCGGCTGCTGCATACGTATGCGACCCCTGTTCAACACCAGAACTCGGTGAGGCCGAGACGGGCCGGGCCAGGGTAGGACGGCCATGAACCGGAATGGCGACCGGTAGTAGTAAGACGCGAGAGAGCCAACCCTCTTTCCAACCCCGTCACGAGCGTTCCAGGCCACGTGGCACGTCCGTCGGCCGACGTCGTTGTCGGCGGTGGCCGACGCACGTCCACCAACCTCCTCACGTGATCATACCTACGACCTTCTTCCTTACCCTCAAGACTTGGCCTGGTCACGGATTCCAGGTTAGGCGTCCTGGCATACCATTCATGTGAATTCTGGTCTTGGTATTCATGGTAGAGGTTGGATTCGCTAGAATATTATTTGGGATCGCTTCCTTCTTTTCTTTTCTTAGTCATATCGATGGTTTCGCGCAAATACTCCTCTTTTAGTCTTATCTTCTGTCTGAGATGCGCGTATAAAAATTTCACTGTATCATTTATTTTCTCGAAGTAATGCTGTGCATGAAGATGATGCCAGATGTTGCCATATGTATACGTATAGTATCATATTTAAAGGACAATTAGGCGGTAAAACTTAGAACGAACAATTTAATGAGTATATCGTTATAATATTATTAATGGTTTATAATTCAGCGATTAATGAAGTATAAAATGAATCGGGCTTACCATCTGGGTTAGCCGTAGAGGAGGATCCGTGTTCTTCCGAGGCCGCACTGCTCGGAGAGGCAAGTCCTGAACTAGAAGAATGAGGCCCGGAAGATCCGGTAGAGGAAGTAAGGCCCAAACCCAGTTGCTCAGCGACTTCAGCGTGATCTTGTTGATGCACGTAATCGAAAACACTGGAACCAGTCATCTCCACCTGAAACAATCATAGAAAACTTCGTAAACCTCAGTAGTACCCCAAACTACGTGTATTTAATTGTAAGACTTAAGATCCATCAAGTTTACCGTATCCCATTTAGACTGTATATCATTGAACTATCTCATATAGTTGCAACCATCTCAATTATATATTATATTGACTAAAAATGTACATTCAAATATTCAAGTCCGAGAAATTCGTGATCCCTATATTTTTCAATTCGACGAAGGTGTCGAGCGCCTGAGATTACTTTTAAAGAAGCCAAAAAGGGGCCGTACGTCGGTTAACGGACTAGGTATGTATGTACGTACGTTTCTCGGCCACGTACTTCGACTCTTCTTTAATTTATTCTACAGACGCTTTTCTATGGTGACGCGTGCAAGCCTATAACGTCCGCTCGCTCGGTCATCGAGCACTCATTCCATAGTGCTACAGTCGTTCTATGGTTTATGCTTATGCTTAAACTATACAGCGACATAAAGGTACGTATATATTGTAGCAACAGAAGGTTGCCGATGATAGGGACTCTATATTTACGTGGAAAGGAATAGAGTAGGAGTAGAACCTCGTGAGATCGTGGAAGCAGGGCGTTACTCAATAAGCCAGTGCGAGCATCGAATATCCAATTATTTCTCTGGCGACGACCACGAAGACGTCGTCGGCGTCTTCGGTCGACTCGACATCAAGAATTCCAGATGAGTAATCGACGATTATAGATAGCCTACCGGTCAATGGCGATGTAACCAGACGATCGAACGAAACCGATGGCGCTTTCGTTCTGGATGACACGACCTGTCATTTTGTCTAATTTTTCTTTATCTTAAATATTTGATATTATTGCTCTTTGTAGATCATTAGTCACTTTGAAGTACCTACTTGCTACCAATTCTGAGAATACCTGATCGTTTATCAGAAATTTCTGGTAATTCAATAAACTTTGTACAATGTTATTTTGTCTCAAGGAGTAAAGGAAACTTTGAGGAAAAAGTGCAAGTAAGGATTCTTTCGAGTACAATGTATGATAATGGTATTGAGGATTGTCAAAGAACTGATAACGAGTTATAAAAAAGATAGTGACGCGTAGGAGATTTAGTCAAATCCATAGGAAGGCATGTCGTAGTAACCAGGGAAGGTACGGCAGCCATGTTTGTGGCAACGAGGACGCCGCCAGTTTCCAGAATCTCCGAAACACCCTATTGATTGCCAGTGGAAGAGGAGGTAGCTCCATCCTCTTCCCCGACCACCTTCACCCGGGGCATTAGGAATGGCGAACACGCCGCCGTGCAGAGGCTACGTGAGCGGCATGCGACCTAGGCACTCCTCCTCTTCCTGATCCTCCTCTGCTTCCTCCTTCTCCTCTTCCACCAGCAGCAGTGGCACCAACACCACCATCACCGTTACCAGCACCAGCAGCACCACCATCGCCGGTAGCACCACCATCATCACCATCCTCCCAGGCTGTGTCGTGTCCGTTGCCAACCAGCCAGTATGGCCGCCGGCTCGCGCAACCTTCTTCTCTTTTCCTCCCTTGACCTCCTCCTTCTCCTTCTCTACCTTCTCTTTTATCTTCTCCACCTTCTTTTTCCTAGCCGCCTACACCTTCTTCACCTTTCTAGACTCCACCTTCCACTCATTCGCTTATAGGTTCTACCCTCAGCCAGCATGCACTGCTGTCTTATGCGACTTTGCGTCGTTTCCCTGCCTCTACTACTCACGTTCTGTTTCTGTCTTTCTCTGTATCTTTCGATTCTTGGTATCTACCAAGGGATATGTGTAGGTACTATATACTATGAGTGAACCTGCCCATGGGGGTGGGCACAACTCAGTTGGATGACACATAGAAACTCACCTGGGAAAGACCAAGGTAGATGGAAACGGTCTCGGAAATGTACAGGAATCGTCCATCAGCCGCGACCGCCATCGCGAAACCGTCCAACGACTGAAATACAGTTTTAACGAATTTTTACATTGGCTTACACTATATAGAATTTTTATGTTTTGCTATACGTGCCTATATTACTAGTTAGCCCTGATCAGGACTTCTCATGAGAATGATGTTTTGAAAACTATCATTTACTGATCAATCATTGACATGTACTTGGTTCAAAATTAAATTTATATAAGCCATCTATATAAGCAAGAACACTTTTTTCCCTCCAAAAAAAAAATAGTACTTCAAATGCTCACCTGAAGGATATGAGTACCTTGGTGCTGTTCGAATATATCCACCGCCAATGATGCCGGTGACCTGACGCGATTGGCCCCTAAAAAAAACAAAAGAAACACCATAAAATATCAATATCGATGCTATGGAAAACAATAGTACAGTGTCGTCTATGTGTGAATTCACTAAAGAAACATTCAAACCCTCACAAACCTTTCTTCTTACGGGTTGATATACAGAGAATTCAGTTTATTCTAGAACCACATGAATCAGACGTCAACCATGGAAAACCTATAGAGGCTACGACTCTTCCATACGTATATAATACGAACCCCTTTTGGCTTTCTTTTCTCCCTCGTTTGGCAAACAAGACGCGGGTTCCTTCCTTCGTAATAATAATCCTGCTACCCTCGTCCGCTCAGGACTCCCTTAATGAAAGACTTAGAAGACTCGATCAAACTCGGCTATCCGCGCCGCTTAATCTGCTAAGTCCGCCGGGATGAGAACCGGCCAACCAACTAACCACCTAAACCACCTAAATCATTCAACTGGCCAACTGGTCAACCAGCAACCCTTAACCGATACAGTATAGTCAATTCCTTATATATAGTGTCCACTCGTATGTACCTTCTATTAGATTCATGAATTCGACCGACCCTCGGTCTTTCACATTTTCGGTCAACAATTCTCTATGTACATTCCTACGAGATAATCCCATCGGACTGGACCTTGATGAGCCTTTGTTCCCGTTTCCCTTGATTTCACTTTTATTCAAGAAATTATTCCAGATCATGATGTGGTCATCAATTCTGGACAGCAAGGTGCAAAAGCAAAAGGGTTTTGATTCTCTTTATTTTTTCAAATTTACGGCCATTTTTAGCTCGCCTATATATTTTTGGGTTACGGATGACTGTGCCGAAGATAAATGACGAAGGAGAATAAGTTGAAGCGAGTTAAAGATAAAATAAAGGCTGGCAAAAGGGAAGGTAAGGAATGGTAAGGAGGCAAAATGAAAGAACGGAATCCTAAGGTTCCCGGCAGTTCGTTATATCGGCATGGGTAGTGCCGTCGGTCAAAACAGCCCTTCGATAAATCCTCCCTTAAGGCCCTGAGGCCAAAACCGGCGGGCGGCTATCACAATATTTTGATAAATATATAAGCCGTGTTTTACGTGCTTTTCTGCACGCCATAACTCACCGATATTTATTTTCCTTGGATAGATAGAAAAACAGAAACGGACTGCGCCTCCCTTCTCACTGTACCACCTGCCATCTGAGCCTTTTATTTTAAGGAAGGATCGATATAATCCATTTCCAGAATTACCAGAAAATTCACCATTGACCGAAATGGTCTTACTATTCCGTATATCAGATCAGATATTAAAAAAATAAGTAGACATAAAGTTTATTATCAACCCAACACTGGAGGACCATATTAACAAAGATACTCCGTGAAATTTATGAAAAAGTCAAATGATTCTAGATATCAATATTATAAAGGATATGATAAGCCACTTTAATTCCACTATCAATGTTCGTCTGGTCAGACGTATTTCCCGGACGAGTTTGCGTTAAAAAATTTAAGAGTCACGATAAGCTGTAAAGACGACGTAAGAAGTTGAAGAAATTAAATTAAAAAAAGAAGATGAAAATACAGGAAAAGTAAATGGTAGGTGGGTCTACTACATCTGGTTTCGAACGGGAGACACCTACCACGAGTAAACGTACAAATGGGAAGGTTTCCCAACGTGAGATAACGGACTAAGGGAGGTCGAAATAATCGGCGAGCACGTACGAGGTCGTCCATAGGTATCCACCTTCATCCACCCCTGTGAGTGGGGGCGGTAATAATACTAGTACCGTTGGTAGGTAGAAAGGTATAGAACGTGTAGGCGAAGATAGAACGTGAAAAAAGAAAGAACAAGAAAGAGTGACTTTGGGCTACCGACGCCACCGAAGTTGCTGAAGCCGCCACCATCGGCAGAGACAACAAATTCGGCTATTTTTCATTAAATCCCAGGCCGTGAGTCGCATAGGGGTGAGGATAGGGTGTGATATTATATTATATTCCTCATATGTTGCACCCCCCCCCCCCTCCCCAATGTTGCCGAGACGTACAGATGGAGCTGAAGTTAGTGGCAGGGGATGGCCTGACGTCACACCTATACCAACGTTCAACCCCAAAGAACTGAATTCCGCTGTCTTCTACGAGGGATGGATTTAGGAGAAAAGACATGACCCCTTAACAGCCCCCTATTTCTACCTATACCTACTCACTATGGGATACACCATCTTTTTCTTCTGGGAAGCGTAATGCGAATTGATCCCCGTGCCAAACTGCGCGCGAAATACGAGCCTTCGCTTTACAGTTATTTATTCGACTTTAGATTTAGACCACTTAAATATTTTGAATTATATTTATTAGATCCTCTTCTATCATATGGTGTCATTCTACACTGTGACAAGCACCATAGATTATCGTACGTGGATCACTGCATTGCGCTTTCATCGGAATAAGAAACTAAATAATACTCTCTCGAATAAAAATGTTATTTGTAAGTTACTTATTAGTAACTGATTATTTTTAATTTATGCACCGGCATTGAGACGAATCTGCACTGACGACTGACATTCTCCGTGTGGGATTCGAAATATCCCAATTATATATTCCATAATAAATATGTACTTTTTATAAACCTCTACAATAGTTATTGTAATGCAATATCAAAATGTTCGTTTCTAAATATTAATCAGCATATATCTTAAACGGCACTTCATAACATACACGAGTAATTCTCATTTACTTATTTTCGTAGATTATAACCACAGCGGCATAAAAAAAAATATATATATACGAAGGCATCAAAATACAAATAAATTGTATTCTATCTATAAAATATTTGCATAAAACATCAATAAATAACTGCTATACCCAATAGTATTTTATATGTTAACATCCTAAGTAGGAACTGTATTCCCATACTATATACATGTACTGCCATTAATACCATATGCCAGTACCGTACAGCGTTAAATATGTGATGATTATTAAGACAGTCCGTATATTGGATATCGGACATCGACATTAACATCTTGACCCATAGGAATATCCATCGTCACTAATAAAGATCACCATGGGCATGATAATACCCTATGGTAGATATGTAACGCGACAAATGTGCTAATACGTGGAATAATGTCGCGAAAACTGTTCTCGTACAGGGTTAAAGGTTATATTGGCGATCCCCACGGGCATCGTCCAATACCGGCAAGGAAGATTAATCGTCCAGGATCATAAAGCTATCGAGGTACGGTGCATACGCTCCACCAACCCCGTAGAAACGTACCCGAATAAAAATCCATGGGGGGTTGTGGACGTCACACTGGGCGGTTGCTACTCTTTATGCGCCCTTTTATTCTCTCTCTATATATCTGCACATCTCTTTCCCTCTTGTACAGACTGCTTCTCTCCTATAAGTACTGTGTTGGTGTCTTCTCTTGATATTATCATCCCTTATATTTTTCTCGCTCACTCTAGACTTTTCTCCCTTTTCCTTTTACCACCCGTCGACTTTACACTGGTTTACATTGATGGGCCATCAAACGGGCACTCGGGACTCCCGAAAGCCCATTTTCACCTTCGGCCAACCTCTTGTCGGCACCCTTCAAGTAAGGGTGGGACGTGCACCAGACTTCGTGGGACTTTTATTTTTTATAGACTGTATTTTTTTTACACGATCACAGACAGGGAGTCATATTTCATTTCCCTTTTTCATTTTGGAAAATTTTTCTGGTTTCCTTATAATCGTAGTTTTTATATTGTGGAAAGTAAGAACGGTATGTCGTTAAAAGCATATCGTTGCTTTATGTCAAAGAGTAAGACTGGTAGGGTGATGAGGAGATGATATGGATTATATAAATCTTTGGATGATCGAATAATTCAGCACATTATTTAAAATTCTTCTCCGTTATTTGCTCAAGCAAATAGGATGATGCTAACGAGGCGTTGATTAGGGTATTGGTGACGGTGATCTAGTTAAGCGCTGCTTAATTAGTCAGGTGTGTTTAGTTAATCCCCGGTATTTCATTAGGCGGCAAAGTCGCCGAGGGGCGTCAGTGATTCTCAGCCTGTTACAAAATGAATAGCACAAGCGCGTGATGTGCGATACATTTTTTGTCGAGTTCTATCATTCATTGCGTTACAAAAATCAAAACATATTCCCATATATAATATCGTATCTTTAATTTTTAATAAAAGTTTAAAACATATTCATGCTCCTCTTTCCATCGTTTAATTTATCTTGCATCTATAAATAATTCTTTTGCGCAAATTTTATTGCAATTTAATAGAAGTTTTGAAATTTTCGAAAAAAAAGTCTAACTGATGCGAATTCACTAATATCTGCACAATTCATTTTTCCTTTCTACTTTTACATTTCTCATAACACTGAGAACCACTTGGACTAACCCTCGCTCTCAACCCTCGCCGCTAACTAGCCGCCAACTACGTTAAACACTGGTTTAAACTCCCCTCATCGCGGTGGCATCCCTTCGCAAGGCATAAATCCTTGAGCGCCGTACGAATCATCCCCATAGACAGATTTCTACACGGGGTTGCAAGGGACGGAGGAGGTTACAGACATCTTGAAAAGTTCAGAAAGGGTATAGGTTATAGGGATCAAATCCAAAAGGAAATGAATCCGTTGAGTTTTCGGGGATACTTGAATGTTTTAAATGGAGATTCGCTGCAAAAGTTTTACATAAAATGGCTGAACCTTTGGTAAATTATGATAACTGTTTGTTGTTTAATAAAAAAAATTGAAAAAAAATTGTGATTTGTGACAGAAAGTCGCCGACTTTTTATAAGGAAGAAAATATATCTAGTAATATTGTGTGTTGTAAAAATGATTTTAATGACGTAATCATATAATAACCGAGTGGCTAAGGAGCGATTATTGTGGATAAGTATATATTATTTGATGAATGACTTGATTATTGATTTCATTATAGGAATACTAAGATTTGGTATACCATTTATACGCATGAAATTCTAGCACTTTGTGCCAGGAATCGGTAGACAATTCTGAAACAATTTAAGCTTAAAGACCGTCATATTTATGTATTGACAATTTTTTGATTACGTCTATTCTAACTTTTATAGGAATTAATTTCAGTGGACTATATGAAAGGAATTTTTAATTTCTGTGTTCGGCTATCGTAATATTAACAGAAAAACAAGAAGAAGTTAAAATATATAGTTATTTATTTGTAACTTCCAACTGTTCACTTGCCTACAGGGAAGCAAAAAATGAGAGTTATGTGTTCCGTTCTGTCATCCAAACGCTGTAATGATATTATTTATATGGTATATATACCTTGAAAGACATTGATCTTGGAGGATTTATTATTGTATAATAAATATTCTGTATTGATTTCCTGTAATTTCCCTCTGTTCTACCATACTCTATATTTTCTTGCATGGCATAGCAGCTTTTATAATCTTTTGATAATGTGTTATAAATTTACTTAAGCTACCATTTAGCAATTATTATATGTTATACTATATCTACATCCATTTTAACGGTTTTGCTGTTACAAAATTTCAAAGTGAAAGAACAATTACGATCATACCTAGATCGTGAATTAATACAGGTATAATTCATTAAAATTAAAATTGAACTGTAAATTCAGAAGCATGTTGATACATTTTTATGTCCGTTTTAAGGTAATTTTGTAACGTTTTTTTTTGTGATGGTTTCAAGCTTTGAAAGAAAAAATTAAAAATATTCTATTTTTCAGTAATCTTTAAAAAACAACGTTTTTATAATTACGAAAATGAGTCAACCACTGCGTCAAAAAATATTCATATTTGAAATTGCTCTTCCACTTTGCTCATGACTATTAGATTGTTAGCAATAAAATTAAACAATATCTTATTTTTGTCAATTCATAGTGATAAATATTAAGCGCAGGTACCACAAAAATAAATATGATTAATGCGAAAGAAAGACACTCAAAACAAGGTTAACCAAACAAACAGCACATATAGAAACAGAACTAGAAAGGCGCTAGCGACAGGGAGCGACGGCAACGCGCGCTCTCTTGAACATAACATAACAGCGTCGACAGGCTTAACGCACTTTCCTTCGTTAAATTTCGAAACGTCGTTCGGTTGCGGTGCCGCAGCGAGGGTGGAAATTGCGGAGTAGATTCGGTTTGACGAGGAGCCGCTCGGCAAGTTAACTCGATTTCGTTAGTTTGGTTACATTGGCGGTCCTGCCGAGAGCCTCGAGTTGCCGTGATTAGATTTACATGTGGGTAAGCCTTTATGCGCGACCTGCTCAGTAAATATTAATTCAGCTACAGATGCTCGATTGTACAGCCTCTCTTAGGGCTTACACACATGCCTTTACGTAACCGCACACAACAACCCTCCTATTTTTTTTATCAATCTTACAGCTTTCCCCATTTTTCGAAAAAGTCATTCCTCGTATGCGCCGCCTCTGTGTGTATCGGCCTTTACGAAAGCTTCAGAAGAGTATCCATCCAGGCGTAGTCCATCGCTCGATTATTGTCGACAATACTTCATTACTATGTATCCGGGAATCTTGCCGGTCGGATGGTCACTCCATTTTTGCGATAGGATCAATTGCCGCTAGCTTGTTTGCGACTTCCAGCCAGCGAGAAGCACTACGTGATATATGCTTACCGACCCTTTCTTTTCTTTGTCCTCTTACGAAGATAGCGGATTCGTAATTAAAACTGTATCGAAGGGGCATTGCGTGGAATATATGTATACTTTATTGTATAAAAAAGGTACACAAAGATGGGTTCGTTTAAATGAAATTCCTAAAAGTTCGAATACGTTTTAAGGAGTCATCGTTTTATGGTTATTGCAATGTTAAGAAAAGTTTCTATGTATCTCAAGTTGATCTGGAATGACTGTACGACTTTACCGATCAATGGTGGATCAAAGGTTTGAGAAAAAGGACCGAGCGTAGTTCCAGAGAACATGTGTCTGTCTTGTGCAACAAGAGACGAGACAGGAAACATATTTATACTCAGGGGTGTAACGGAATTACAACAGGGGGGGACTATCCATCGGAAAAGACATCCCTAAGAAACTTTGAAATATGTATCTGACATATAATTCTATATACAGTTTTATGTAGATATGGCGTTTGTATTGCTTGGAGCAACATTTACCAGCTAGTAGTACGCGAACGTATTGAGCCGCCTCGGTCTGGTGACTTTCTGATTGCCACTACTCACCGCCCCAGTTGCTACCTTCTACTACCCTTCTACGAGCCGATCCATCAGAAAGCATCAGGGACAGATATGACTGAACGTAATGCGATAAACAGAGCCCAATCGGCCGTACGAGAAAGACGTCAGAAGCACGAAGAAATTCTTGTGGCTTGATCTTTTTCCCTGGGGATGTTCTGGCGAGGGGGGGGGGGGGACCAACGTTCCGTAACTGAGTAGACGGTAGTAGGAGGATGATGAGGGGGTGAAGGAAGGAATGAAAAAATTCAATCGAAAGAAAGAGGAGAGGAAAGTGGTACTGGAATTAATTGAGAATTTAATGCCTTTTTTAATGGAAATAGTGAAAAGGAGTTGCGGCACCTTTAAACAAATTAAATGGATGGGCTGGTCCGGGAATATCTAGTGAAAAAGATGGTTAGATTGGCTGTGCTCAGACAGTAGTGAAGGTGCCTATCTCCAGATGATATCGAATATCTATTTTTTTTTATTGAACACCGAACGAAACTTTAATCAGCGGGAACAAGTCCTAGCTATTCTCTGATCGATGCCATCTATTATCATGTGTGGTGCACTTAATTCTTTCTTTAGATGAATATAACGTATTCCCATACGCGTACGTATATAGGCGGTAGTTTCCATGGAATTGAAACTAAATGGAAATCATAGATTGACCAATTATATTTCAGATTCTTAATAACGGTATTTTTCTATGTATCCTGTCAAGGTTTCGAAATACCGTTGTCGCTCATTCAGTTAATCAGGAATACGAATATAACGAAACAATTGTCTAGTAGAATATAGGTCTATTCTTCCAATTTTTTATACATGGGTATTCATAGTCATTCATAATTCGTATTGCTATTTCAACGTGACAATGTACTAATGACAGCATTGAATCTTCAAAATATGATTGGATAAATTTTGCCACAGGCATAAATCTGTGATTGAAGTTAGGTAAATTGGACTTTTATAATCATATACTTATACGCGTTGTTTATAAAATCAACTATATAAACAGCATATAAGTGTGGGTCGTAAATATATCATTTCTACACGTACGTATGTACGATCTCGAGGATGCACTTCTTATGGTGTTCAATGTCAAAGAGTTTCCTATATCAAATGATCCCACTATAAGTCGACTGTATCTAGGATAATAATTAGCGGATATATCACTATTACTACCGGTCAACGAATATAGTAAGTAGGTTCAGTACCGATTTCCATGTTAATTCCGCTATCGGTGTGAAGTAGGGACTGATTTTGAATGCGCGTACGAGACATATGTGGAAAACAATGCCTTTGCGAAAGCCGTATAAATTAGCATGGTATTGCGCGCAGTGGCGACTTACTGGACAAAGGTGAACACTAACGTAAGCTGTCTTTACCCAACACTTGGTGTTCTTCTTTCCACACATGCTTACACATAAGCTGCATCTCTCTCCTCTCCATATCCAAATGCATTAACCAATTGCGATTCCATTGGGTGACGTATTTCTGGTTATTCGACGACCAATCACAGATCGAACCAATTAGAATCGAATGTTTTGTATTCATTAACATGAATTCTTGGAACACTGGCATATCCAATAAGACAAAATATATGATATACACATCGATATGGCTTCATGTGTCATTTATCGATAAAAGAAATTCCTCCGTGGTAATTTAGCTTTATTAATCTTGTTATTTTTATGACTCCCGTAGTTACCTCCAGGTAACCTTTACTTCCAGGATAAGGATCTTCGGGTGCTTTGTTGAGTATTCGAGGATGTCATATAAAAGGGCAGCTTACGTGAGGCAGCCGCCAGCAAGGAATAAGCGTCGATCTGAGTGGTAACTCGGTTTGTCCTGAAGTCCGATTGACGTACGTGTCGGAGACAATCAAGGGAATCCTTCTTCTCTTCCTCCCTTACATCATCATTCCTATCCACCCCTTATACACCCTTATTCCCTTCGACTCCGTATACCTTTCTATTCTTTGTAACCCTGCATCTGTGTTACAGAATCTCACCAGTCCTTCCAGTGGATCTCGTTTCTTCCAATTTCGTTACAACTTCATTGAAGTGTACTGTGGTCACAATGTCGCGTCTCCTTGGCATTTAGATTTTAATTTTGATCGCTATTCAGTCATTGGTTGGCTTCTGGTATGGCAGCCAAGGGACACTTTTATATTACAAACCATAAGCAGTTGGCCCCTCGGGATTGGTATAAAAATCTGATACTTATTCAAAAATTGTAACTTGATTTTTATTTTGTTTCAAATGACTAAGGTTTAGTACAGTAGTATTTGAGGAATACGCGTAATTATTGGTGCTAATTATGAATACTCACCTTTTACTGTTTTATTAGGAGGTGGACCGTCCCGACTCCATGGGGGGTCACCATGACCGGAAAAGTCCCGTAACTTGAGGTAGGAGATAGTCAGCCTTATGATCGAGGCTTTATCCAGTTGGGAGGTTATGGCTGCTGGTAACGGTAGCATTTTAGCGAGTTCGTAGAATTCGAAATTCTCTTTCCCACGTCTCGATCTAGCTGCGTCCCTACTCTTTTCTTTCCGTAATTCTAGAATACTGTAAGGGCAAAAAGAAAAACAACAGTTAGATATGATAAGTATCTAATTAAATAAGAAGTAATCGAAGTAGTTAGGTTTCTATCAACAAATAGCAAGAAAGCGATTACACAATACAGCTATGAAATTTACATAATTGTGTTAGTAATTTTTCAAAATTTTATCCGTTATCTGAAGACCCAGTTTTCAAAGATAAAAATTATATATTTATAGATAAACCCCTGACCGAATAGGCATTCACGAATATCTGAGTAGAGTGGCCGATGATTATTTTTGTGCAAAGCCGTAGTGACATCACTTAACATTCCTATTGATTTACCAACAAACATCAAACATAATTGAAACTAGACTAAGGTAATCGGCAGGAAATTATTATTGATCCAAAGAAACGTATTTTTTATATAATATTTTATATACGAAATAAAATGAAATCTCTATTAATATTATAGTCCGTTCAATTCAATTTCCTAAAATTTCAGTTTCATTTGAAATTGCAAGGAGAAATAGTCGATAGCGAATCTGGCATTTGATCTGTCTAGTCAAAGCACAGAGCAGAATACCTATGCAATGTATAGGTATGTGTTTACCGAAGGGTAGTAAACGGATCTCACTAGAATGGAAGTTTGCGCCACGCCCACAAGGGGTGGAACCGGCTTCCGGTTTTGCATGTAAACGCCAACCAATTAGCAGCTGACCCGCACTAATCAAAACTCGTCTGCCTCGGTCGTTAGCCACGGGCTAACGAACTCACACACTTCTAAAAAATAGTGGTTGTAGCCAGTCGATAGCCACACCGTGTGGTAATGGTAGCCACAGGGGCAGACATTGCAGACAGCAGTAGAAGTAGCCTGATTAGCATAGACGGCTGTTTGCCTCAAAAGTTTTGCACAGTACTGAAACAACCATAAAACGAGACTCGGCGGATTAATCAGGAATGATACTAACGATGAAGATACTGCCAGTAAGAAGGTTGGCGGCTTTAGAAGATTTTAGTATGGAGCCTGGAGGAAAAAAATGACGTACCGCAATTAAATGGTTCGTTTAAGTTAAAGGGGTTGAAGTAGCTACAAGATGTCTTTTTATTGGCGTGTTATTACGCTCAACGACTGTGAAACGACGGAGCGTGGTCCGCGCCCTTAACAATAGTCGAGGGATTAAGAAGATGCTTGGTGATTAGGGGATCCTTTTTAAAAAGGGTTAAGGGATCTAGTATAAAGGGAGAAATTACGTCACGGTGTAACATCTGAAAAGTGTATAAACTCATACTAAGTAGGTAGAAGGGACTTGAGGAAAGTAGCCCTTATTCTAAAGAATTGCAAGGGGTTAAATCTTGCAGAAATTTCTCATTCCCAAGGGATGGATCGCTTTGAGTTCTTACTCTTTCCATTCACTATACCTCTACTTCCTTCTCTCTTTCCAAATCACGAGATTCAACCCCTTTTGCCCTCCTCTCTCTCTCTCTCTCTCTCTCTCTCTCTCTCTCTCTCCCTTTCTCTCTCTCCGTCTCTCTCTCTCCCTCTCTCTCTGGAGAGAAGTAAAAGGGGAGACTTTCGAGGGATACTTGGTACCCACAGTCAAGGTAGGATTTAATTGGGGGTTGCTATCAGCGATCCCTATAGGTATCGGTGAGCATGGTGGCTCTTTCACATTTCCAGAGAGGCTTTTGCACGCCGCGATTGAAACACTCCCTAGGGACGCTGTACAAGACTAGGGGTAGCCGAACGCTCGCCCAATGTGGTGCTATAGGCTAAGGGGTGGAAATCTCCGAAAATCGAGGCTACTAAAAAAGAAGAAAAGCCTGAAAAAATCCCTAGGCTATCCCACAGGAGGGAGGTTTAATCGTATCAAGGAAAGGGCACATGTGTACCCGTAAATAACAGCTCCTATGTAGGTATTCATTTCTTTTTATTTGCAGTTAGTCACATCGCCACGTCCAAGACGTCCAGTTTGTAACTTTGTGGTACCTGTGTGCCAGTTCTCTAGGTTACCTTACTAGCTAGTTTCTGGGAAAGTTAAGTTAGGACCGATTAGACTACCCCAGTACTTTCCGGTGCTGATTGCGCAAAGATAAAAGAAGATGCTACGTCTACTGTATTTTCGACTCTATGCTTTCTTCTTGTCTTTCCTCCCTTCTCTTGAATCCTTCTATATTTTCCCACATTTCTTATTTCCTTCTTTCGAGCTGTCTTTGAGTCTCCGGTTCCACCTTTTCCCAAGGGTGCAGATCTGGCCGACCTTCCCTTCTGGCTACCGTGACGTAGGTTTGCCAGTGGTAAAGGCGGCGGTCCGTGCAGACGCGTGAAAATAAAATTAAGCCGAACTTTCGGTGAAATTGGTTGAAATTGGGCGGCGAAGGGCGAAGGGTCCTTATACGATTCCAGGCCGGCTTGTGCCCCGGGACCCATGACCCCTTTTTCATCCACGATCATCCCCCTGTTGAGACCAGCAAACTAGAGCGCACCCTCCTCTCTCTCTCATCCCAAGGGATTCTCGATTCTCTTCCCTTTTTGCCGTCTCGGTCGGTACTGTAGAGAATATCCTGGAGTGGCACCTCCATGGAAACCCTAGGATACTCGGGGGTCTCTCTCTCTCCCCCCTCCTTGAACGCCTTCTTGGACAAACGAGGAGGATCAGACTCCTCCTAAGGGTTTCTGAGTATCCCGCATCAATAATTCAGTAGAACACCATGACGAAGTCCGATATCGTTTACACCCCTAGACATTCTACACCTACCTTCCTGCTACACCTTCTTACTATCTTGCTACTACCCTTACTTTGGGCTTCTTCATCCCCTTTGCGAAAATTCGGAAATTCCTTTGATGCCAGAAAATTCCACTTTACCCGAAAGAAACCCTTCTTAGCACGAACGCTGTGTATTCCAAGGATCCATTGACTGTATCATAAATATGTCATATGGCACTAATTATAATCAGAGACACTTACTACATACATATGTCGACCCGTCTCTTTCTCGATAATATAATATCAATAAAAACCGGAGCACAAAATCATAATCCCCCGTAATCCTTATAACTCCCCAAAAACAAATTCCAATAATAAATCTTTCTAAAGGTTCTTCCATCGTATCAACTATACCCAAGGGTGCATTATTATCGGCAACTAAGATAATTATAATGCACGCCACGACGCCGCCTCCTCGACTAATTCAATTAAACGATTCACCCAACGTCCAGTAGCACCACCACCTAAGGGCAACTCCATCCTATTCTCTCATCTCGCTAGCGTACGTACGTGAGTCCTGCCATCCAGCCTATAGTAACTATTCTTCTTGTGTATAGGGCATATAGCAAGATTGCAGACGAGAACTATACAAATAAAGTAAAAAAAAGATACTTGAAAATAAAATATAAGCATTGAATCGTTTATATAGGAATGGCGACACAACATGGTCCATCTTCTGACTTTCTTTTAACCAGCCAGACATGGAGGAAGAGGTTGGATGGTAGCAAAGCAAGAAAAAAACGAAGCCAGAAAGGCAACCACCTTCGCGTAAGTCGATATGGTGGAAATACGTGAGCTGGAGAGAGACCAGGAGTAGGTACCAAAGTCCCTCGGTTCCCGTGGGAGTCGTAGCCTTGCGCTACAATACAATGCTCCTAATGTTACGGCTCCGGTTTCGACATAATTTTTCCACCTCGGACCCTCACCTTCCTTCGACTGTTTTGCCCCCTCATGCATCTCCTCGTTCCCTCTCTCCGCACCCCCCTCCCTCCTCTTTCAGGACTATCGGGCCCGGATGTCGACTACCTCTTCATGGTTCCTTCTCCCTTCACTCTTTAACCTCTCTTTTACTACTACACAGAAAATGCTATTTCCGGTCAATCGAACGATTATCGAGATACTCATTTCTTTTGTGAAAAATAAGTTTTCCAGTGGGACGAAGAAATTTCTATGTATAAAAGATATAAATAAATATGTCTTTTGTATTGTGTCTCTAAGTATACAATAGAGTTTCTAGTAATCTTTGAGCCACGCAACGATAAGATTTCTTTTAAGGGGGGAGGGTGGAGTATTAAATTCAAGTAATATTAAATATGTGGGAAAGGGAGAAACATGACCATATGCAGAGAGACGAATGTAAAGTTTTTGATTCTCTTGAAATGTCTGAAGAGATTAGAAGAGACCGTGTTTCCGCGGGAACGAGACTGTAATAAAGCAGCCGGTTACATCTGCCGATGTAAATTATGACTGGCTGCTTTTGTGAAGGAAGAGACGATGAAACAGTGGGCGGGAAGGTGATAAAGAATCAAAGAAAGAATGAGAGAATATGACTATAGTTGTTTAAGAGAGAGAAAGAGAGTAAAGGAGAGTCTCGATGACGCGTAGATAAGGGAGGGCTTAAAGTCTACGTGATTGGCTTTCCGATGTTGTCCAGCCTGCAAAGCCTGAGAAACTTTTTGTCCACACGAAAATGTCCCTTAGACACAGACGGACAGGCAGAAAGAATAAGACTCTCTCGTCCCCTTATATTTTCTTCGTCTTCCTTGATATCATTCTCACTCCGTTCTCTTTCTTCATTCTACATATATTTTTTTTCTCTAATAATATCTCCCCCTCTTGTTTCTATCTTCTATTTACTTGATGGATTCCTTGCCCATAAGGTAGCTAAGCTACAAGGTATCTACAAGCCAGATAGACAGGTAGCTTTAAAAAGTTCCTCAAGAACCATGATGGGGTCGAGTGGGAAACGGGGGGGGGGGGGGGAGGCCTGGCACGTCCGCTGCCTCGTATCCGGATATTCTCGCGTCCCGACTTCCGGGAACGTGAGGCCGCACTCGACAGTCAGCACCCACTGCCATAACAAACTCCACCTTCTCCTTTAGCTACCTTCCGCTTTTTTTTACTCAATACTGAACCTACGGTCACTGATCTTAACTTTACAACTTCCGTCTCCTCATTACAGTGCTAATTACGCAATTATCTAAATCCTGACCGTTTCTCAACGCAAAATACATTCCAATAGCTGCCCTAAACATATATGGTCAACCCTCTTATGATTCACTCGAAAAATTCAAAGGGATATCGATTTTACGTCGATCTGCACGCAGGAAGAAATTTCTATAGAGTCTATGGATGTTTAATAACTACTTGGATGTGAAAAGGAAAAGTATTGTGATGTCTACAACCGTAGCTGGGAGCACAGGTCAAAGGTTCTGGGGGGAGCGGGGGGGGGTGATAGGGCATAGTAGACGGAAAAGAATATATATATATATATACATTGAGTAAGAGGTGTTGACGGGTCCCCGGGTTGCTCTGTCAGCGCTCCTGTGATCGCGTCGGGTTTACTGCCGTGGCGTGATGTACTCATCTGCACCATCGGACGAGACTTCACCCTCCTGAACCCCACCCTACCGTATACCACCTACCCATCACCATCCCCATTATCCACTCGCTGTGACAGGACTCTCTCGGGACCCTTGGACTCTTTGGGACGCGGGATACGACTTTGCTGCGTTACCTTCTTTCCTACCATAGATATTCTGTCGATCCTGCGATTTGTCAGCGGACTTTGACACTATAGCTCGCATGACCACTGTAGGTACTCTCATCTTCTCTTTACGCCACGAATGACAATTGGACAACTCCGAATTAAAATATTACAGGGACCACTGTATAGACGATGGCAAGGGATTGTTGAATTATTTTTCTATCATTTTTATTTATTATACTTTATTTTTTATTTTGACTAATCGAGTGTTCTTCTTGTAATGCGTGGTGAGGGTGGAGTATTTGTGAATTTTTAGATTAAATGTACAGTTTTGAGATTTAGTGCCGGAAATTACACAAAGAATTGTTGAGATTTGGGTACTTTGAGATTTTAAGAAGTCCTGAATTTCTGTAACCTTTTCTTTTTTTTTTTTTGTTGGTAGACTGTCTGGAATTACGACTAAATTAATTTTTCTATCCCGCCGTAAGGCGTGCTCCTGTATACTGTATGGATTTCATAAGAAGCTATCGATCATAGAACGCAATTATCCGCTTTAATGACGCTTTTACTGGCGTGTCACTCAGCCGGAGTCTTACCTGCGACGGGAGGCTGTTAATTTTTTACGGGCAATTCACGTGGCAAAACGAGGCGTTAAGGTAGAATTAGAAGGTAATTCCTTTTATTATGCCAGCAAATTATTCTCGTGGCATGTTTAACCCTAGTATGCATGACATAGCTGAAAGACATCATTTTAACATGTCTGCTGGGCCTCGGAGGCCCCTGCCAAGAATATTAGGGTTAAACAAAAAAAATGCTCGATCTTCTGACCCATCCTGTATCAAACCCTAAAGTATTAAATTCATATTCTTCACGTTTTTGGCGTTGTCAATTTTTTTGTATTCCAAGACTCGTCTCGATCTCATCGTCAGAAATGCTTTAAGGGGTTTCGGCTATTACGATTTTTCATAAGCAATAGAAAGCTTCGAGTTGGGAAATGAAAAATAGTAAAAAGTTTGAAAGCATGGCTAATCGACGAACTCGAGACACTTTCATTGTCTTCGAGGAATGGTGACACGGGATAATTTGATTTTGAGAGACACGTCGTGTCTCGCTTTTCGTGGAGGAATTCTCGAGATTCCAACGATTCTCGGCGATAACTACAAAAGAGTTTGAAAAAAAATAATTGAATAGATAACAAAGAAAAGTGAATAAAAAAATGACTATGCTTCCCTCTTTGAATGCGGATAAGAAGTATCCATCTAAGCGTAATCTCTAACATAATTTTATTACGTGAACAGTTACAATACTATGGACCAGCACGGATTACGTGTAACAGTATAGTCAGACAATAGCCTTATTCATAAATCGATCAATGACATGGATCAGTTTCCTACCGATAGCTAATTAAGCAGTGACTGCCAGTGCTTATTATTATCAGTCTAATTGTGAATTTCTCAGTTTAAATGCACAAGTGTAGTATGTCGATGCTAGTATTATATATAGGAATGTTCGTGAACATATCAGGCATTTTGCACAGCTATACAATCGGAGCGAGTAATATCGTATTATATGTGTCTCCGTCCGTGCCCCTTTCACAAAAAAATAATAAGAAACAAGGCCCATCTGATTATAGATAATGATAATAAGTGAAATATAAGAGAAACAACATGCCCTGGCTCGAGGAGAGGACCCTGACTCTGTTTGTACGGGACACAGAGGTCCGCCGGTACGAACCAGGAGTGCGTGAACGCGGGGTTGATGTTGAGGGCGCCAGTGGGCCCCTGATGAGGCCCACCAACTCCGACCCCGACCCCAGCAACCCCAACGGGACTCTGTCGTTGAAATCCCCCGTAGTCCATGGCCACCTGATACGGCAGCATCTTCCCGTATTTTCGGCAAGCCTCGCGGGGGGCTCAACCCCCCCCCCCCCCGACTGACCGTCAAAAAACAAAAGATCACCACACACACATGTGCACACACATAAACACACAGACCGGTTCCAAAAATAGTCCCTGAAGCGTCACTTCCGTGAGATAATTATATCTCGCCACTTCCACCACCCCATACTGTTGTTTCTATATGGCTGTCCCCGTTCACCAGTGATAAGAACCAGAGTGAGGATCCTTATCACGGTACAAGGAGAGACGCGCTTGCTATTGATCTGTCAGTCTAAAATTGCGCACCAAAAAACAATATAATTCGAGTAAGAAAAACGTAAAAAGTGTTTAATCCGGCGACCGCAAGGATCCACCGTCTCGCGGTAAGTTCGTGTGGCAAACCAGATGGGACTGTACCGGGTATAACGGACGGGACTCGAAGGACCTGAGAGAAAACGAGACTCATAAGAGCGCGCGCCGATACGTAGGCGTGGCAAGCAGATCCCAACCCTCGTCGGACCAATGGGAAGAGACCTATCGCACGAGCGACTCTTTTACCATTGGTTAAAGGCATTCTCCAGCCAGGTGACGTTTAACGCCCCACGCGGGGATACTTGTAAACACGCTCTTAGTACGCCCACGCGAGATACCACGAGGTTTCCTTTTGAGTGGGAGACACGCAGCCACGTGGATACATTTACCAGTATGAATCTGGTGAGAGATAACGCGATGCGTGTCCCACCATATTTTTTAACTTTACTCGCCTTTCAAAAAATATTAAAAATTCTCAACTATCCGACTGTACTGTAATCGCGTTACTCAATTTTCATTGACAAATCTTAACTACCGGACATGCGAGACGCATTGAAAAATTACACTGAATATTTATATCATATTATTTTATCGAAACGAGGTAAATTGTATGACGCAATGAAGAAGGTAAGAAGGTCTATGGCGATTTCTTCTCTTTTTTTTCGCAATTCGAAAACACGGTCCCATGACGAGATACAAACGTCTGAAAGAGGGCCGGATGATCGCGAAGTGCATACAAAAAAGTTTTCGTACGTTCCTCTTATAATGCAGCCGCGCTCCTTTCCCGGTTATATAACGTACGTTACATACGGCTAATGTAAATGATTATGAGATTGGTATTCCAATATAGACAGATACTATAAGTGATTCTGTTACCTCCTGTTACCTATAGCACCGCTTTCTATAACATAACTGTAGTCCCTCTATAAGAAGGGATTACAATGCACAGACTGATCAACAAGTTGCCGTCTCGAGTATTTCTCTGCTCTAATATCGATTTACCCCTATAAGTCCGACCCCATGAAAATTAATGAAGATCGCGAGGGTAGGGCCAGTATGCTAATATCCAAAGGGTACATCCATATACATATATACATGTCAAAGGATATTTTTCAGGACTTTTTGTCTTAAGTATTGGCAGTTTTTAGGAAACTTGGTGCTTTTCAGGACGGGTCTGAAAGAATTTAGATATGTAACGTATACTTTCAGGACCATAAAGCGGCACTTACACCCAATTTTCATTAGTGCAACTTAACCTAACATAACAAACGTAACCTTAAAGTCCTTTTCTTTGCTACTACTGTACATCAAGATCAAGAAGATTCTCTCTCTTTTTCCTCCGCCTCTCCCCTCACTTGCCTCTCTCAGTATCCTTTTCATTGTTCGAAATGAGCTGACAAGTTTTTTGTCGACACTCCACGGGACTCTGGCGTGAGTAAGAAGCCAGAAAGAAACCGGCGACGAAATCCACCTTGACCGCTCGATCTTTCCGTAGAGATTGATCGGAATTGGCTCGAGAATATCAGGGGTTCTCCAGCGAAATCGTATCGACAGGTACCTCAAACGAGTGTCACAAAATTATGAGAAGCAAGTAAACTAGATCTCAACATACGTACGGGTTTAGATAGACTATAAATAAAAGTTACATTGAACAGCATTTATTAAAAAATAAATTAGATTTTTGTATAACTCCCAACGTAGGATCCAAATACGCAGTTTGCGCAGCAGATTTAATAATATTTTTCTCTAATCTCGCATCCCTTTCTGTGTACGGTGCAACAAATGCAACTACGACCGAGGGGGGGGGGGGGAGGAGCGCAAGGGGTGGCTGCCATGTACTTAACATGCATCCCCCGACACGAAGGAATCCTTATTGTATCGTTGCACGTGAGCGTAATGCACAAATGTGAACTCGCCTGCGGGCCTACCTCCCCCCGCCCCCCACCACGATTCCCGCTGCACCTACGTCCTCTGTCCCGGTGATAACTCCTTCCTCATAATCATACATATGGATGCCTCGTGTTCCGTGACTGTTTTCTCCCTTTCTTTCTCTTGGTGCGTCTTTTTTCTTATTTTCTTCGTTTTCAGTTCTTATTTTTTTTCTCACGAGCCGCGATAGCATTTCACCATTCGGATTTTGCCCCTTTTGTTTGGCTGTATTAATAAAATCAGAAATAATGTTTAAAAAACCATGAGTATTTACGTCATCGTATATGTATATTGAGAGGAGGTATCATTCGAATATAGATATACGTATCGTTGCTGCGGCTGGCTATGCTATACAGGGTGAATGGCTATTACCTAATGGCAGGGTAAATAATTTAGCAAAGTTTATACTGATATGCGAGAGAGATTAAAGGGTAATTCACAATGGGATTATTCGCGGTAAAGTTTCACTCTGTATGCCGGTTAGTTAGAGCGAATCGAATATAACTGTCCTGGCCAATATAGTTGGTATCTACTTGAGGATCCTCGGCGGTTATCTTAATGCCGTAATCTAACCCTTTCCGCGGTCATGTATCAGCATGCACATAAACGTCGTCCGGGGGTTAAAGAAGGGTCCCATAAAATCCACCCACTCTCTCCCTCGCGAACGCGATAAGAGTTATCTGCGCCCTCTAATTGAAAGTTAATTGGTCCGGCAGTTAGTCGCTGCGTGCACGGGACTCGATTCGGTGTCCCGGCCTAGGGCGGCAATTTAGGATGTGCACCTACAATAACGGGCAACCTCTATCTTAAGGCTACACGTACCTACCTACCTACCTACCTATCTACTCCCTCCCCCACCACCCTAGTACTACCTAGCACTCCCTCTCACTACCCTTATGACTCTGACTCTGACTTGGACTCGTAAGGTGGGAGTCAGAGTTTATACTGGCTTTACGTGGTACTTGCTGCGAATGCCACGGCGGCTACTAAAATATCCCACTTATACCTCTGCCTAATTCCTTTCTACTTTCCAAACTTTCAAGGAGCCAGGCGAAGTTTGCTACTACATATGTATATGTATACATATAGTGTCATTAGACTTGCGTAAGTATGTATTCAGGTTGGTATGTTAGTATACATATGGGGAAGTCATCCCTAGAACAATCGCCCATTGCATATCTGATTGGCAAAACGACTCGATGATATATTTATTGTGAAGATCGTTTGAGATTTTCAGGAAATATTGTAAACTGACCTTTTTTCGGAATGAAAGGGGAATCCCTTCGTCTGTGATGGGGTGTATTTTCCTACGGGGGTTGAACAGAAGCTCCGACACGAGATTCGAGGTTCTACAAGTTCACGGATGCACCCTCCGGAATTCTTTTCCATACTCACCGCTGATCGTTAACCGCCCCCAGTTCAGTAACTTTTTCGAAGGACGATGAAGGGCTGTAGTTAGAGGGGGTTGTTCCTCGCTGCGACCCCTCGTGAAATTACCACTACGTAGCAGCTTCGCGATAAATAATAACAAGCGTGCGAATTAGCGTCGCCTTGGCACACGAAATAAGTGGAAATAAAGAGAAATGGCGTTATCAAGAGACTACCGATAAGAGGGGGATGAAATATGTTTGCCGATATTACATTTATATGTGTATATATACATATATACTTAATTAAACCCCACACTTTTTCCACTAATGGATTTCCAGTGAGCATCCTTGTGAAAATACGAAAACTTCACTTTCAAAGAGATGAGGATATATTGAATTTGATAAAAAAGAAGTGGGTATCACACAAGCTCTATACGGGTTAACCAATAGCAAGCAAAAGCATTTCCAATAAGTAGACCTTAATAGCGTCGCTTACATCGCTGATACCAGTCCTGTACAAGATGTACCCACCTACAGCAAGGGCGTATGCTAATGATTGAGAGGGTGCTGGAGTCATTACAATTGCGTTTGTCTTCCAATTACGTCTGTCATCAAGGAAGATTAGTGGGATCCATTCAAGGGGATTCCCCTAGGCGGTACCGATATTGCCGTAATTCTTTCCAACGTCAAAAGAAGCATCACAGTAGGTACCAACCCTCCCTCCAGGACACCCTGAACATCCCACTCCCTGTCCTTGGCATCCCTTAAGGCTTCTCTTGTCTAAGGGCTAGAACGTACCTACCCCTCCGACATTACTTAATTATTCCAACCCTCACCCAACCACCATCACGACCACTACCATCGCCACCAGTAGCAGCAGCATTGGCAAAATCATCCCATGAACCTTCTGTACCTATCCACCCTATCCTAACCTCACCCGAAACGGATGATTAGCCTAACCTTGTTTCCTCTACGGACCAGAAGAGGAAGGAGCTAGGAGAATAGTCGTCCTGGGACTATTTGTCTAGACTACCTACCCATACCAGACTATTCCATTTCTCTTTCTACTGAGCTTCTTCATCAATTTCGGAATTTCAATGCTTACTCTCCCTCTATCTCCCATAGACTCTTACCATTACTGACAGTATGGACACTGACAGTCTCGCTGCTTACGCCGCCATCTTCTTTCTAGTATTTACTAGCTCGTTCTTCTCCACTGCTAGAGGCGCTTAACTAATTGTCATGCCGGCGACAGGCTCCTTGCTCACAGCACACGATCCCTTAAGACGCCCAAGTCAGAAGCAAACAATCAACCTGTCAATTCCGAGTCTGTAAAAAGGCAGGCGTGACGATGCCTTCACGTTGGAATCAATGGGAAATACATCCATCGAATAGAACGACCGGAGAAAAATTGATTATTCAGAATTCTTTGGGGCTTCCCGTATTCCTTTTTATTTTCAAGAAATATAACAGAAAGGTCGAATTTTTTAACTTCATTTGGTATCCACGTAAATACACGTATAGGCTGCTTTGGATAAATTACAAGCATGAAGTTGGTCATAGATTATATTTTATATACAAAGAGGTTAGTTTTTCGATTCGAATCACGAATCCACTGTGGTAATGAGTCATGAGAGCGCTGCGATGGACTCTCGGATTTCCGCGTCTCCTTGTTTCGTGGAAACGGATAGTTAGACTATAGGGAATCAGTGTGACGGAGATAAGAGATGACGGAATTAAAAGGAGTACGTGGAAGAGAGAGGAAGGGAGGAAGTTGGCAGGGGAAATAAAAGAGACAAGTAAATAAAATTGCAGTAAGGAATACGAGAATAAAACTATTCGCACAATGGCCGCATTTTGGGATGGAATCTGGTCGATCGGTCTGGCCTCGCAGTTGATTAGACTCTATTTACTAGAGGCGAGTTTAGTGGCCCTCACCCTTCCTATAGCCTTTGCCCTCCGCCCTATTTCTCTCCCTTCTTTGTGGCCAATCAACCAGCCATGCAAGGGCACGCGTCCCGTAGACCGTGGATGCTGGATACAGCATCTTTCATATTCCTCTTAAGATTGAGCCGTGTGTATCAGTAAGTAGCCTTTCTGATCAGTGGCCTTTATACGCCATTTAAATTCTTCAACTTCTCATAAAATATTTTCGAAAACTGCTCACTGACAGATTCATTGGTTCTCTCGTGTAAAACTCCCGAGCAGAGCTTCCGATACTTTTGAATGGTCCTGTAGCGTCAAGGAAGGCCAACAAGATATTCTTTGGTACGCGTGAATGTAGGTATGTCGCCTCGTGGAAATTCTGGTAGAAATGTAGGAAGAGAGCGCGACTAGAAAATGGGGAGCGAAATAACAGGGTTCGACCCTATCGCGTCGGAGCAATCAAATCCCCCTTCAAGAACACACTGGCATTCATTGAACTTTAAAATCAAATAATGCCTATTAAAATAACAATACGCAACCCCCACGCCCAGGTTAAACATTGTTTCGTGCCCGCTACGCCCCCGCGATACGGATTAACATATTGGATCGGGTTACTGCAATTGATTTAACTAACTACGAGCCCTCATTGTGTACCCTTTGAGAAACTGAGAAGTTTAAGAATTAATAAAATCCGCAATATCTCATATAAATTCCAAAAAAAGAAAAACACTCTATTATACAGATAAGAAACTAAAAGTGATTTATGCATTTATTTAAGTCTTATGGGAATTGTCTCCTATGTGGTGAGTCTTGGCGGATACTATGTTAATGTTAATCCATATAAGGGATTCGGAAAAAAAAAGGAAGGGGGAAATGTACAAAACGACCGGAGCAATTGCGCCTGTTTGAGATTAGCCCTCCAGGAGTAGGGGTTCTCAGTCTCATTTAAGATACGAGCGACTGGGATATTTGTAAGAGAATGAATGTCCCACGAGGTTCCCTAGGGAGGTGGGGTGTGCTTATCTATCTACAGTGGCCTGGGGAATCGAGGAATCCGAATGGGCATTAAATGTGGGCCAACAGCTGATCTTCCAGTTCGACCTTCGTTAGCATAATCGATCGGTAGCTACCATAACGTTCGAGGATGACTGCGTTCGAATGAATTCCAAGAGATTCTTTTATGACGGCAAAATTTGAAGTCTAGGTTAACCTGTTAACAATGTGATTGTATGGGATTTCTTTTTTCCACTTACACAAAGCATAGAGGGACTTAAGGGACTCGTGCTTTTACACAAGAATGAGATTTCAGCTAATGAAGAAGAACGCCAGCGCTTGAGAAGCTGGAACGACCTGTACCCAATTAAGTTAGTCGCTACTTAAGTGTGGCAATTAACCCAGAGCCTTTCTCACATTCGAGATCTGCGCGCTTCCTAGGTACTTAGCAAACGATGATAATATACTGTAACTATATATATTTATATATATCAAAATAGCGACTTCGTAAATTAAATCGTCCCGTACAGTATGCTCTTGAAAAAAATATATGTATATGTATATACAATTTTACCACTCTATATCCATTCACAATATACTCTCTTCTATTTATAGAACAAAAAATGGAAAGTAGCAAACTAATTTTGATATCCAGTCTACATATAGAGAATTTCACATCAGTAGACAAATTTTAAGATTATCAAGGGATGATATTTATGCACCACTGCATAAATACGCCACGAATGCCGACGGCAGATATTTTGGTCAATGTGCTGTGAAATAGCCAATCGCTCAAGTCCACTCGAATGGTAGAGTCGCTGTGATAGAACATAAGGAAAACTACAGCGAGTAAAACGAGAAAGAAAACAATAAAACAAAAGAAGAATTCCTAAAGGAAGATCTGTTCGGTAAGAAGTATCTCGCGAAAAATTTTCTCTCCTCCATAAATCAGCAACCTAACCTATAACGTGCCTTCCTCCAGGTTCTGTAAACAGATACTACACTTATATATATATGTATATATATATATATATATGTGTGTATCTTACCCATTACATATCCCGTCTAACCTATCTCGTGCCTATTCCGAGGCAGTTCTAGGAGGAATACGTTGGGCGCCAGCGATGACAACCGGATGCGAAGAAGAGGAGAGGCCGACACTAGCCTCATGTGCGCCGCCATTAGCATGCCACTCGCGCCCCTACATATTTTCGGCAGTTCTCCACAGGAATACCAATACGCGGCTTTGACATTCCAATAAAACGCGGCCGATTTGTTTATGAGCATGTAGGGACCCTATACGTATCTAACCTATACGACGGCAGAGAATTGGCTACACTGCTTCTCAACGTGTAGATACATAGGTACTTTACTAGGTAGTAGGTATGTACCTTATTGGTAAGTAGTCAGGTATATAGGTACTTGCCTATAGTCCATTAGTGGAGAGGCGGGGTAAGAATTGATATAAGGAGGATTACTTTTATCGGAGTACAATGTCTAGGGAATTTTTAGTGTTCTTCCACCCGCACACAAATAGCCGCGCCTTATGTCCGAAATCTAGAGCAATCGCGAGCGATCGATTTTCAAAGCCTACTTTCTCATACGAGATACTTTCTCTCGCAATTCCTTAGTACAATCTTGTTAAGACTATCGGGCACGATCTTCTATATTTTACGTATCCATTGCCATCTTGATCATTATCTATTTTGTACATGAATAATAAATTAATGAATTAGAACGAATTTTTCATCTAACGAATAGATATCAATTTTTAATATATTCTTTTTCTTTTTTAAAATATCAATTCCTGGTTTTTTTCGGTATCAATTCTGGCCAATTCAGGAAGATTTATGACGAGAAACGAAGGAAATTCCGAATGTTCTTAATAATGATTATTGTCTTTTCCTCGTTGTAGAGTGTTGTCAGAATAAGTGGTAGATGGTAGGTGGAATAAGGAGACGGTCCCATCGAGCTCGTAATTTTCTTTTCCACGTTTTGAAATGTATAACTGCTGCGGGGAACCTTCGCCAGGAGAAGATCCCAGAGATAATTGTTAAATTATGATTTTTTGCGGGCCCCGTTGTCGAGGCAGTAACTAACCGGCCTGTCGGAAGGCGAGGGTGCCAGGACACGGTGTTCGTCTTCATTCTTCTTTCTTTATTTCTGTTTCTGTCTTTCTTTTTGAGCCTGCAACACGATATCGGTTTGTCGTCGGTTGTAGATACCATCAAGAAGAAGAAAAAGGTCTTTTTTGGTCCACCCATGAAAATTACCACGAAAACGGGACAAACACGTGCACGATATCTAAACGGTACAGCATTTGTATGCTAGTTACAATCATTAGTAAACGATAATTTTCGATGCTAAAAATATATTGAATCCAAATTCGATTAACACTTTAAAGATATTTTAAGCGTAGCCATCCGGCAGTAAGCTCAAACTTGTTCTGTAATTTGTAAGCAAAAACCAAAGAGGCTGGCGATGCAAAGGCGAAAGAATGAAAGAAGAAGAGATGGAGAAAAAATGTGGAAAAAAGTAATGGAGTAGCCGAGACCGCAAGCGCGACCACAACGGTACGTAGATAGGTGATATGTCTATTAGGAGTTGGGCTGGGAGTTGCTGCGAAAAGAGAAGCGCAACTGCAGTAGCAAAAGCAAAAGTAGAAGTGAATGGCCAGTAGGAAATCATGAATTACCAAGCAATTCTTTTATGTACGAAATGCCTGTACTATATGTACACCTTGGTAGTTCACGTCTGCTATGTGACGCTCTATATATGAAAGACATATATATATACGTAGAAATATAAATTATATAAATATATAGTATATAGGAATTTTACGAGAAAAGAGGCCAGTCAAGTTATGTGGCTGAGATTGCTTCTTGCTTCCTCGTTACGTGGATCACCGAAGCGTCCAGCCGCAAAACCGCATGAGTTCTGAACCTTCTACCTTGTACCTTACACCTAGACTTTTGCAACACAGGCTATTAGTACAATAATAGAATTTTAGCGAGGACCATAATCCTTCAAAAAATCTAAATCTTAGCCATTTTAGAATAATATTGATACAACGTCAGGTTCTAACCTCAGCTACAGTTGCTTACAGATAAGAAACTGTACCTACAAATTGTTTGATCTTTCTTTTGTCTAATCTTAATCTCTCGTCACCCTATGTTATGTTAGAGAGGCAGTGTAACGGTAAGGATACCACCTGAGATAAATAATGCTGCGACAGCACCGTAGAGATTTCACCGTATGGATAGTTCTGTTACATCTCTCTTAGCATTGTAGAGATCAGGATCTAGATGCTGCATGGATCCTGACTGAATCCTAGAATAACTGTATCCTCGTTCAGGTGCGATATGCAAGAATGTGTCCTTTCAAGCTGCTATCCTTACGGGACACTGATGGTAATATAACCTGTCACCCTCTGAGAAGATCCCAGGGGGTGAAAGTAGTTTTTATGTTTTGGGCTTCCGAAGTTGGCAAGGACCGGGACAGTGTGAAGATATAAAGAAGAGGTCCATAATGGTGGAAAACGACGGAAGCTGCTGATTCTCTCGATAATTATCAGAAACTAACCGAAACTCGTAAAGTTCACCCCTTTATCCCTTTGTGGGGACGAGGGACATGGAGATGGCAATGGGGACGAAGGGTAGGGCCAGAATTTCGTGATCTATATTATGTGCCCGCTATTTTTTTCTTTCCCTTTTTTTTTTGAATTCTTTCGTCTACTTTATTTTCCGTCATTCTTCTCGCCTTTACGATCATCTAAAACCCGTAAGCTTTCTCTCGAACCTTTTTTTGCGTATCTATTTTGTCCTTTGAATGTTTTTTTTTCCTTTTCTCTTACTGTGTTTTCTTTCTCTGAGTTTAAGCGATACGATCGGTACCTGTAATATTTTTGGATGGACCTGTAGTCCAGGTTACAGTTAGTTCAGGGTAAGTTCCAGGATGGGCAAGGTCGCTCACTAATTTGATGAATGGACTTGTTCTCCTTTTATTTTTTATTTTTGCTATTCTTTTCATTTTTCTCTTTGTCATACACACACACAGCCACATGCACGCGCGCGCAGAGTTTATGCTTGTGCTATTTCTCTACTCATTCGCTCTCTTATTTATTTCCTCCACCTCCACCGTAATGTGTTCTCATTCCCATCTTTTTTTTAGCCCCCCCCCCCCCCCCGCGATGACGTCCACTACGTTTAATAATCACGCACGTGCTTTCTCCTTTTTTTTGGTATGGTTTTTTTTCTCGCGTCCCTTCGCCGTCTTGTACGAGCACACGTCGTCACACCTACTCCGTCACATAGGGGAAACAGTATTAATGGATTTTATATTGTACAAGAGACAACCTACATATTGGCCGATATATGAAAAAAATATGCATTGCGACACATGCAATGTAAATTAATTCGATATTCGATAATCGGGTAGCATTTCGTTCAAAGTTCTGCAAATAAGGTGACACTAAATTAATATAGTTTTTATATTATTAACATACCAGAATGAAATGAAGCTAATGTCTCAAGGTCGCCAGAACCTACGACGACGGGAATCTGCATCGACCTGGACAGTCCCAGAATATAAATACCCAAGTCTCGTGTACATTTATCATCTGAGCGGGCAATTTAGGGCCGATCATTTTTCACAGGGTGGCTCCCGGTTCGCAGGACACCCTTCTCAGGGTGTTATTGGCCGGCCGGCCGAGCACCGACCAACGGACAACCCCCTGAAGCAACCCCAGCGACTTCGAGACTTCAGCCTGACTGATGATCTCGCGGACGACATGTGCTTCCCTGTTTTGTTGCACTCTATATGCTGATGAGGCAACCGATCGACATTGGCTATCGGACCGACAATGTCACTCGTGATGTCTGACAGCTTCCGGTTTTTCATCCTCTTACCGAGTTCCTTTTCCTCTTCGCACCCTTTTATATCCATCGGGATTATTTACTGAATGGTCTAAATCCTATGCGATTGAAATAGATTGACTGTTTCTTTGTTGAAAAATAAATAAATAAGAACAAGATATTTTGATGAAGATCACCGTGTCAGGTTAGGTTGGGAAACGAGAGAGTCCCGTCTAAGGATATCTCGCGGATGAAAAGTGTGCGCCCGGAGTGAAATATCCTTAGGGATTCTCCAATTAGGTTCACCCCGTGGATTCACTGTGGCCCAAGGGTGTCGAGATAAAAACACAAGGAGGAGAGCGTTATATAAGAGCAAGAAAGGAAGTGCAGAAGTAACGGCCTGTTAAAGATAAGGAAATGAGGTGTCGCAAGCGCCTACGCGCAAGTATCTCCAGCGCGCGCCACGCTCCAAAAATGATTTTGGAAGGGTAGTTTTTCTTCTATCTCCCATAGGGGGAACGAGAAGCCCTTCGAATACCTTTACACTCGATCGCGTATAGCTGACCCTTACGCAAGTGAACCCCCATTTCTCGACTGTTTTTCATTTTATTTCTTTTTCCTACATAATTTATCCCTGCTTCCTTGGACTTTAATTAAGACCACAAGCACTACCACATTTGACTAATTAACTCTTAACTACATAGGTCCAACTCCTAGGAACACACCTTACAAGGCGAGGCCTGCAAGACCTCAGACTACGGAGCTCGATTGTAGGACTACTAAAACGAATGGGACAGTTCAAAAGTAAAGCTTTACGTCGCTCCTCTCTTAGTTTAAATAAATTTAATGACCAAGTATCAAGTAATAATTAACTAGTAGGTTTTTTTTCTAATTCGTCGAAAATTTACGTAAAGATGAATTCGGCAGAAGGGCTAAACATAAAAGTGGAGAGGTCTTTGAGACTGAACATTTGTAATTAAGGGTTAATTTAATATCCATTCGCGCTCTACACGTTCTCGCTTATATACATTACTTACATTTGTTCCATTATTAAATGATATTTTTTTGGAAATCTAGCTCCCTTCAAACAATAAGCACTAAGAACCTCACTGGGCTGTACAATTTCCTTATCGCGGTATCACGGAGGACAACTGGCAGGGTTGGTTTTACGCTCCTACGATCTAATCTCGTGGCTGATTTAACTTGTTTCATAACTCTCAGGCCTAATCTCAATCCGCGTATAAACATCCAGTCTCCTCCCTTTGTGCATCTACATTTAATTATCGTACAGTACGCGTAGTAGGCAGCTACGTATAGCAATGTAGCGACATAGCAACGTATCTACCTACCTACCCGCCATACAGAGTGTAGCTCTTACGTATTCCCATGACGATTGCGCGTGTAAATTTAAATAGGGATGTTCACAGTCGAGATTGGGATATTGTTAATAAAACTATGGGGGTTAGAGTTGGGCTTAGAGATGATGAAAGTATATTCTGGCTTAATTAAGGATTCTCGGACAGGGAATTATTTCACGATCTCACTCTAACCTATTTGGCACATCTGATTATTATAGTATACTGGACTTTGTTATATTCAATTGCTTTAAATTATCAATATCACGCAGGCAGCCGTAACTCCCACGCGTTGGTAAACTTCATGGCGATTTTCATGCGAATCGCGTAAACAAGAAAAGTTACATTGTCGTTAGGTCCAATTAGGTGTCTTAATGCGTGTAGTTTACCTCAATAAAATTTCCTGCGGCACCCTAAGGTATATACATGTACATATACCTGTATATATGTATACATATAGTACAAAATAATACCCCCTCCCTACTTTTTAGACCACCATCATCCCTTAGCGTCCTATGAATATCGCGAGGACACCCCTGCTGTCGGTACAGCGACAGCAGTTTAAAGCCAGCAATCATGTTGCATAATACTCCCATTAGATAACATAATCGAAAGTGGATTTATGGTGTAGCTGTGGGGGATGAAAAAAATGGTGTACACACACACACACATACATACATACATATATATATATATATATATATATATATATATATATTCAGAAGAATATCGAAACTCTCGTAGCTATCCCGAGTCTCAGTGATTCATATTCATATGAATCTTATCGAAAAGAATTAAAGGCGCGTTTGCAGCGTTTGATTGTCAATAAGTGAAATATGTACTCATATATTCTTCTATAGGGGAGTGAGTAAAAAAAAATTAAAGACCGATTCAGAATGCTTTATAATAAAGTTTGCTTTGCATGCAATTGGTTTTCTCCAACGTTATCGGACAGTGAAAAAAAAATACGTATAACAAACAAAATTATGAAGCGACGATGCGACAGTATTGCGATTGGTCCCTGGTGTCCAATCGGTCCTCAAAATTCTTTTAATGGTCCCAGTGTAGCTGCAACCGTCTCGCGACACTTTGCGACTTTTCGCTCTAGCTACAATTCATTTATATGCTAATCGCGAGAAGTCGTCGAGAAAGTTGTAGTCGTCGACTTTGTCATAGTCCTTTTCGCAGTCGTGAAGACACCGCGACCGACTGCTCTCCATAAAGCGATCATACGCGTCTCGCCCCTTTTTACAAGTCCCCAAAATCTCTTTTACTGGGATCTTCATGAGACGAGGTTGAAGTAGAGAGGGAGTCTTACGAAATTTTAGGGTGACTCGAAAATATGTTCCTTTGAAATATAGAGTCGCTCGACTCTATCTACTTTACGGTTTCTGACGCTGTGCTTCTTTTTATAAAAAAAGCAGACACGAATATATTATAGTATGTCATATATTATAAACTATATGTACACTATACATATAAAAATTTGTATTTTTCGTGTTTTTTTACGAATGCATGCATTGTAATTAAATTACTTTCGTAACGTTAAGTCGCCATCGTGTATTACTACGCGTAATAAGTTCAATAGCATAGTCATAGATGTATAGGTACATAGGCATAGGTAGAGATATTGTAGATGTACTAATTGTTTCGTAGCATGTGCAGTAAATTACCCTTTGTTATTTTAAATGGGATAGATAATGGGGATATATAATATATTATTACACGTATGGAATGTGGTATAAAAGTGCGATGATTGACGATGAGGTATTGCGGTTACTGCGGCCGTAAAAACAGTCAAGTTTCTTTGCTACATCAATTTCATATTTTCTTAGAGGACATGTGCTCTGTTAAGTCGATAAATTGATATTAAGTAGCACGTAAAGTCATTCTAGGAGCAGCGACCTACGGAGAATAAATGCCTCTTTTTTTACAATAATTGTCAATGGATTTGATAGTGAATCCCAGGCTAAATAAATTCGAATTCCTTGTGGTAAAGAAAAAAAAACTATGTAAAAATTTGGTTCAACGTGTCTTGTGAGATCGTAGAGCGTACTATTTCAAAAAAAAATAGATGCACCCCGTATGTCGAAATGGGTTTTTAAATTGCAGGGGCGAACGTTACGAGGTACGAGAAGGGATGTAGGGAGGGAAATGAATGAAGAGGAAGGTGAATGAAAGGAAGGATGAAAAATAGAATCGGAATAGCTATACGAGTCTTCGGACTGGTTACGGGATTCTAAAAGTAGGGATGTTTGGGAATGAGGAGAAAGAAAAATTGTATACAGAAATGGAAACGAAGTGAAAATACAAAAAGAAGAAGAACATGTAGGAAAATAAATATGTGAAGCAAAGAGAAATATAATGTTGGAAGGAATTAAAATTTTAGACAGATGGCATGTTTAACAAAAAAAAAAAAAAAAAATAGGAAAGAATGAAGTTTTTGAAAATGTGGCTCAAAATTAAATCTCATATTTTAGAAAAAAATAAACAAAGAATATCTTGTAAGGTCTAAAGATATGGGATTCAATCCTTTGCCACATTTTCCCATTCGCTTTTTTTTATGCGGACAAGAACCATAAGGAAAAACATTGAATGAAAAGATGAGAAAGAATAAATGAAAATACCAAAAGTTTCGGGTACTTTGCCTTCGCGAAGATGGCGCCTGCGTCGTTTGGCCATTAAACATTTTCCGGCCGATTTCTCCGGTAGCTCTTCCCGTCGCTTTCTTTATAAAGTAGGGAATATTTATGAAGGAGCTTCGCAGTGAATGATGCATGTACGTATTTCCATGTAATCCACGTAGCACGCGTATTACGTACGCCCACCTATATACTTACAATCTACGACATACGTTCAGCCCATGACAGATATCAGTTTGTGTCTCTCATGGCTATACATACACACTGTCGCTGTTACTCAAAAACAATCGGCGACAACAAAAAAATTCTGTTCATATTGATAGTACAATAAAAGAGTAACAAATATATTTTTTATTCATTTTCTCTTTCAGTCCCTAGTCACCGCGACCGTCTCTATCTATGCAGGGACTATACCTTTTTTTTTATAGTTCACTTGTACCTTCAGTAAATAGGTACCGACTTCATTTTCACGGTTATCAGATAGGATCCTTTACTTAAACAACTTAAATAGGGCGCCGCTGCTTGTAAGACGTCATTATACAGATTGTTATTATTACGCTATTAAACGATATGCCGCCCGTGTTCCTTTACTAATCCGGTCGTGTGAACTGAGCTTAATGCTCATCTTACACAGCCTGGAATCCAGTTGGACATTGATAACAGTGTACAACTGGTAGACACGTGAAGGGTGAGTATAGGCGATCGTGAGTGTGGGGAGTGTGAACGGACCTTTAGGGATGATCGACATTGGCCTGTGAGTCAGCGTTAATTCTTTCTGGATTCCCCTGCAGTTGATTGGATTTCGTGCGGGTTTCCATGGAGTCCCATACGCGTAGCTAGTGACGTGATCGAACATTATGGAAACTGCTTAGCGATTATCGAGGGAGCTAAGATCTTCGTGACTCAAATTATAACGTATTCACAGTTTCTCCATCTTACGACGAATAATTAAAGTCGCTTAATGAGAACGCGTCTTCATGACTATGAAAGTTTATCGTAAAATAAACTTATGTAATTCGAAGTCCTATGACGTTGTTACAGTGATATCATCCATGGGGATTGGATGGGAAAGGTGAGGGGAATGTCGATTTATTTTATTATTCAGCACGATGCCTCTTGTCGCGACGACGACAGTTTCCAACAAGAGCGACTGCCTTTTTCGCGGACAATTACAGTTACTCGCGTTGATTGTTATTTTTAATAATCAAAGAGAAACGCAGTGTCGGGGGAGGCAAGAAATAATCTGTGAATAAATTCCGTAAAGGGGAACAAAGACAAGGATGAATAAACGAAAAGGCCCACGTCTGCTCGGTGTCTTTGCGTATCCACTTATTTTCTTATCCAATACAGATTGGGCCCATTCTCGATCAATCGGTCCCAGTTCTGGATCGAAGAAAGGTGGTGCTCGCTCAGGCGTGCCCCAAGTACCGTGAATTCTCACGTAGGACGTACCCCGAGTAAGGGGCCTTTTGCCCTCCGAAGACCCATTGACAATCAGAGATACGAGAGCGCATTCAAGAACCAAGATGAAGGAATTCCTAAAAAGATGGCGCTCGAAAAATAAACTACCGTGAGAGTCACAAGTCAAGTTTCTATTCATTGAACAGTTTGATCGGTAAAACAGAAAGATGGGTAGAGTGGTGTGAAAATGGAATGACGGCTTCGAAAGGAAATCTCTTAGGCATTTAACGTCTCGACGGGGATGGGGAGGTTGGAAAAAAATGGTCGTCCTCCAGAGAAACCTCTGAGCACGACTGTTGATAATCGTTTAGGACAAGGTTTAATCGGTTCGTATCCGTGACCGCGCTACAATTTCGTAAAAACAAAATGCTAAAAAATGAACTGTTTAAACGATTGCGAGCTGATCCCGAGGATCTACTGCGAGAAGCTTCCTTTGCACCTTCACTCCTTCCTCAAGCCGTGACGCATTGATTAACGTCGGTTACGAGAATCAACCCAACGAACTCCACGCACTCTACTCACCTAACCTAACCTGCTGGTATATCTCGTCTATAAATACAATCTCTATAGATATATGGTTTCACGTACCTTGTATATATTTTGCCATATTCCACTAAGTATCATACAATAAACTCTATGAAAATCCATAACGACCGACACGACGTGCATCCACAATGGCGAGTCTTACTGCCTAGCTAGGTAGACTGTAAAAGGAGTAAATCGCCGAGGTTTGCCACTTTACTGTCTTACCAACCGTAACGGTTCTGTAAAGCTTATAGGACACTTGTACTTTTTATAGAGTATTTGTGCCGATTATTATAAAAGCTTATTTAATAGATCAAAAATTCAAGAAAGCAACTGGCTCACGTCGTTCTTATGTTATTAAGAAATATATTTTTTTGCAACACTGTACGGAAAGTTCGCAGTTTGTGCATCCAAAAAACAAGCACAAAATGGTCCATTCTTGATGATTCCCCCACACTCTGAACTCATCAAGAATCGGCCATTTCGTGCTTCTTTTTGGTGCATATACTGCGAACTTTCCGTACATTGTTGCAAAAAATAGAATATCATACGCGTGCGAGTTGGTGATTCCTGACGAGTGTGACGTTTGTCATCCTCGCTTCACTCGGGCGGCAAACGTCACACTCGTCAGGAATCATCAACTTCCCGCACTTGTATCATAATATACTGTTGATTTTTTATTTGAGTATATAGTTCCATGATTTTTCGAAAAGCCTCGTGTGATTTTCTAAGAATTTCATTGTTTTCGAACTGTCAAAAAAAACGCATTAGACTCGTGGACCGACTAAAGATTTAATCTAAAACATTGATTGAGTTAGAGAAATTGCAGATTGCCGCTGACAATCAAAACAGAAATAATGACGTTGGATCGGAGGCACATCGGAAAGGTACCTTTGTATATATCACAAATGTCTCTCGATGATATAACAGGTTCGGGTGCACGAACCGTAACACTGTCAGACGATTATCCACGGAGAAGACTTTTCTTGCAGGCCTGAAGAGTGTCGAGTGGGACGGATGGGAGGGATGGGAGGGTGAGACGGGTTTACCAAGATCTTCTTGGGTATTGTCTTGAGTCGCCAGTGAGTCTACCACGCCCTGCCCACCCCCTAATCATGGTAAATTAATTGAGTCCCAGAGGTCGGCTTAGAAAATCCCCATTCGATTCACCGGCGCGTACAATCTTAAGGAAAAGTAAAAGGAAAAGAAAAAGGTGAAAGAAAAATTTCATTTCTCTCTAAAGTGCGACACAGTGATTTCATAGACCAAAAACAAAATACATTTCATTTATCGTGGGTGGGTGATTTGAGGTTTGTGCAAAGAATTACAGTTGAGAATTGAATGGAAATTGTATCTGAACATAGAAAAATGGCGCGTGCTCTTGCAAATTAAACGGCATCAGCGTGCTAATTGAAACCGTCGCGGATCGTCGGGTGAATCGAATGAAAGGACCCCCACCCCCCCTTTCCCCCTTTTTCTCATTATAGAAGGAGTCCACTTTGACGTTCTTTCTGTTCTTCTTTTTCTGTTACCTCTTCTTTCGTATCTTGTAGTTTTGTTGCTTTTCTGCATGGGATCACGAGTAGTTGTCGGCTACGACAAACGCGAATCGCTTATTGAATGCACGATCGATTTCGACCATCCGGTTTTTACTGCTGTCCTTTTGTATCGAGATACTACCGATGGCCAATCGGAAGTTTGACTCGTGAAAGGGACATTGATCCTCTCAGATTATAAAAATAGCCGTCACTGAAACACCCCGTGAATTAGAGAATAATTTTGATCGTGGTTTTCGCATTTTTTTTATTTCGTGTAATTGTCATTTTTTCACTTCATATTAGTCATTACTTTGACGTTGCTCGCGAGTAGTGACTTCTTGTGATTCTTTTCGACCATAGGAAACGCAGCGTACAAACCGCCTGTCGGTGAATTCGTTCTGTTAGGTCTTGTACTCGGCTGCTAAGAACGACATCTGTATTACCGACACTTGCGTGTAGGATGCTTGTATTACTGGTTGGTAAAGTTCACCATTAGATGGCAGTTCAAACAAAGGACTGAAGCATAGATTCAAAAGGATGCAGATATATTGGTTTTTTTATTCATTCATTTTTTCTCGTCATATGAAAAATAGACTCTCCTCGCACGTAGAACTTAATTCCCTATATCTAGTAATTTTCTGTAGAGACCCTGGTATTCTTTTGCTTTGAGGGTGTGACTATCGAGGAAGAAAAAGGCTCTCGTCAAAATCTGAATGTATTATCGTCTTCTGACGAGGGCGACCGTGGAAAGTTGCCGGGGCGACAAAAGCTCTCTATCTGGGCTCCTTAAGGCTTTTCTTATTAAGTTCACATTTTCTCATAAAGTGGCATGTTCCCGTGTCCTTTCTAGAATACCAATGAGTATCTCATAGGGAGGGTAAAAGATGGGGTGGGAATTGGGTGGTGTGGATGTTGGGAATGCGACGCACCAAAGTGATGTGGTTGAAGCTTAACAATTAACATACGTCACATTTCGAGAATTGCCAAAGAGTTTAAAGAGATTTCAAAACGGGGATTCCCTCCATGAATCCTTTACAAACGTTCATCCAATGCATTTCCTGCTGACGAGTCATTCCCCATTGCTCTTCAATATGGAAGAGGAAAATACAAGAAACAGGAAAAGAATAAAAAAAATGGTCCCAAAGCCCCGAGACTCTTTCAGGCGACGTATTAATCATCGAAGTATCTAAATGACGGGATTCCGATGTATTACCATATAAATGACATCATATTTCTGGTCAGGTTTCCCCAGTTTGTCGGCCGGAGCCTGTGTGATATATGAACGTGGGCATATTGCCGAGGCCACCCACCCACTACATCAACCCCTATCGCTATCGTCTCCTATCACCACTGCCAGATGCTGAGCGTGACCCTGCACACTCCTCCATTAGATTTACTATTTATATTATTTCTTTGCTTTTTTTTCTCTTCATTTTTCACCTTTGACTTACAGGAGTGAGTCTGACCATTTTATATAATTTTTGTTAATTATTATAATGCGCATCAAGTTTTGCATTGGATTATGTTGGACTGCACTTTGTTCCAGTGTTATTCTTCGGCTTTTTAAAGCTTTTGTCATATGTGCAATAATAATTGGTGCACTGAATAATCGCCACTTCCATTCTCATTACAACTGAGAATTAATTATTTCTTCCCTGGTCCCGTCGTCCACAACACGCCTTTAAGTGCCCTTGATCTTCCCGGCCCTGAACGGGACGCGCTAACCGCAGTGTAGCCCGTTATTTTATGGGCCGAAATTACACGGCTCTTTTAAAGAATTTGAGAGGATATCAAGAGAAGCCATTGCAATTCATCGTTGCAGGCGACACAACTGCGTGCAATTTTTTACACGAGAATGCGGCTTTACCTTGGATCCTTTTTACGAACCCTTTTTTTGTTTTAAATGTCTAATATTCGCGTTGGAAACATTTTTATAGTTTTTGTAAAATTATGATTCAATTTTTAATGAAAAAAGAGACGATAAACGCGATCTTCTAGTTTTGAATCGAACGAATTCTCAATGGACTGCGCATTAACGAGCATGAGTAATCTTTGATACCTACGATCCTACCATGGGTTAGCGGATCGTGAGGTGCTTATTATACCAGGAGTGATTTACCGCGTGTGAACCCACCTTTACGTGGGCGAACCTGCTACACTTGTGCTACCTAGACGCGGAAAAAAGATTATTCAGCTAATTCGTAAATAATAATAAAAAAAGCTAAGAACGACTGAATTATGGAGATAGCAGAATAAACGCTTCGCAAACAGCTATACTTATATAAAAAAAAGTGACCACGATCCAGTACCAAAAATACAATCATATCAAGTTCTCCATATTTTAAAATCCTTTAGAAAATGCAACAAAATAAAGAACGAGTGAAAGTCTCATTTGCCAAACAAAAAAAACATTTTTGTGCGATTGTAAGTGAGTATAACCAGAAATGTATGGGACATGCGCGCATGCACGTTGCGGAACATCAGCAAGCGGTCCCGCGAGTATATTTCAATTATTAGAGGGAATTACTCGGAGCGTCCATCATCTCCTATACTTATTTCTGCTCAGGAGCGGCACAACTGTAGAAGCCGGAACCAACTAGTGGGGGAAATAAATAGATACAAATAACGTGTGTGAGAGGGAAGTCCTAGAGAGCAAGAGGAAGAGACGGGATGAGGAGAGAGGAGTAAAAAGAGGAAATATGGAAAAGGAGAGAAGAGAAAAGGGATAAGGGAGAAAAATGGGAGCGGGAAAGGAGAGTGGTGGTCGGAGGGTCTGGGTCTATGGACCCCATGGACCCCACGGACCTCATGGAGATGATCCTATGAGGTTATACGCGAGGAGGCAGGCTGGCATCATCAGAGTGCATCATCAGAGCGGTGAGAAAATAGCCTTCAATTGTGATTACAGGGGCGGCTCGAGAGGGCCCGGCTTCGCTTGGCTGGCTCGGATCTTATACGCATACCCACACGTATATTGGGCCCACGTGTACATATGTGGTATCGAGGATGTGTGGTCGTGCGATTCCCTCTATATGTAGGTAACTTCGGTACTTGTGTGGGAGGTACCAATTCACGAGGACACCGAGGACCGAATATAATTCCGTCAATTATAATAACTACTGCCAACCGGTCGTGATTCTTTCAATGGACTTATACTCCATTTTGATTCCATAGGAAATTCGTGAAGCGGCACCCTTTTGGGTCGCACTCGATTCTCGTGTAGGATCAATTTTCTTTTTCTCTCCATGGAAACTTTCTTTGAGTTCCGTTTCTTCTGTTTTTCTTGTACCTTTTTCCAAATCTTGCTGCACATTTTTAAATCTCTTCGCAGGAGCGTTCTGGTGATAGAAAGGGGCGGCTTTGTGGCCACTCATGAAATTATAGCTTTGCGGTACTTTTTGCAATTTCTACCTTCTGGTACTCGTGAAATTTCTACAACAGTGTATTACAGACGTAGGATTTTCCTACGACGTATTTCTAGTCTATGATGGATTGATTGATGTTGATTCTTTTTTTTATTCCCATATTTTCACGTATACGTATAAATATTCATACTTTATGGCGTTGGTTACAAAATTGTCTTACGGCAAATTTCTTGTGACAACGACGAATAGTCACGGATTTTTCAGTTTCTATTTCTGGTGTCTTTCTTTGACTGCTTTTCACTTTATTTCTCCATTTTTTGATAGTCCCATGACCATCATTGGATCTACCTTGGCGCTAGAAGAGGGCGGTTTGCGGTCACGCGGAATTACACGTCGCGATCTTCCACGTACGTCGTGCGTCCAATTACGTCGAGTAATTCAGCGATCCAGCAATCACGTCGGGAACTCGAGGCAGAGGATGAACCAGAGAGTAACGGGCAATGAGTGAGAGAGAGAGAGAGAGACAGGTGAATATTCCGTAATGGACAGTGGATAATTCCATAAAATTTTCACGTTTACATGAAAATTCACGTTGCTTTTGAGACGAGGAAAAAATAAAGTAAAATATGCGCAGAAGGACAGTTTCTAAGATAATGTAACTACAGCCGCCGTACAGAAACGTTACGGGCCGTGCAGGATGTTTCAAAATTCCGGGAGAAGGTCTCAGCAAATTTGAGGGTAAAGATTACATAAAGTTTCCAAGTTCTACACGCCCTGCCAGGATCTGTAGGAGCACATATGTACCTCAGATAAGGTAGCCTGGTCCCGATGCACTTAGCAAAGGACCCCGTCTAATCTAGTAATGTGCTATCCCGTGGGATCGCATAGGGAATGGATGGGGCGCGAGGTAGACAGGAACGCGGGAAAACCGGGACTTCATTACCGAATCACTCCGTCGGGAGTCATCCACGCCTCGGATCTTCCTGACTCTCCATTTCTGGGTAGGACTGCTGTTTCTATCCCTGAGAGAAAGTTTCATAATCATGGGAGAAGACGGGGGGGGGGGGCGAGTTCTTAAGTAGCCAGTTGCAATTTCTGGACCTTTCAATAATGTCGCGAAACCCATGAGATTGTCACATTAATTTTGAAAAATTGTATGATACTTGCAGCGCCTTACCACAATGAAAGACATTTTAGAGACACCCGATCTACTCTTTAAGTATCAGGATTACTATAAAGTATAATTAAGGCTGGTTTTACATAGTAGCGCCATTAGGATGTCGCCAGTCACGCCCGCTTTACCAACATTCTCTCTTTCCCTTTGTTCAAGTAGCCCAAAAGTTTCGTCTTAATGTCGCCCACAAGCGTTAATGCGTTGCTTAATCCGCGCCTGGGACGCTTCGTGCCGGTGCGAATGTACAAAGAGGGATCACACTTCGGTTCAAATATCAAAAGTAAAGAAGTATCTGAGTACATTCGAGACGGAGTACATAGAAGTGACATCTAGCGGCTGAATCTGGCAACGAAACAAGATTGAGGAATCGCGTCTGGATTTTATAATTGCTCCTTTGGGAAAGGGAAGCGATTTCAGCTCGGAAGAAGTATGGTGTTTGTCGCGGAGGGTGCAGGGAAACTAGTCTATATACAGTGCGCATGCGTGACTACTCCACCTGCGCTTTCTGACGTCATAAAAGAACTGGATCGACCGCCAATACGACGGACGCTGGGCGGCGCATACTGATTAGTATAAAGTTGAACTGCCAATGCGCTTCTTAGAGTTTTATAACATTTCCTAATTTTTTTAGAAGTACGAAGAATTTTTTAAGTGTAAATTTCGGAATACCACAAATTAATTTTTTTACCACTTTTCATAACTTTTTGAAAAAATTTAACATAATAGAGAAGAGAAGAGAGAAGATCTTTGGAATTTTTCTTTACATTCTAATGGAACACCGATTCCGGGATACCGTGTATATGTATTGATTTTGTTATCGAAATAGTTGAAACGCTAAACGGCCATCTATCTTTTTTTTTCGCTTTTCTACGTGGAAACAATACCGGAAGTGGATTTCGATGGTACTGCGAAATTTCCCTGTTTCATGCTATTCCAATACAGCGGGACACCGCGGCGCATACAAATGTCGACCTTACGAGGATTGAAACGGTTTTCCACCCATCTCCTAGCTTTTTCAATTCTCCAACGAAACAACAGTTGACTGGATCATCTCTGGCTCCCGGTCATTCCGCACGCCTGCTTTTACTTACTCACGCTTCGTTATATCAATCTATCCTAGGAAGAAGGCAGAGCACAGTACTGGTACAGTCCTACTATTACCCATAATAGACATAGTAGTGCTTTATATAAAGCATAATAGAAGCGCCACTAATAGCACTAAGGAAGTGGGCCTAGCACCATGAAAAATAGTCCAAGTCAAATCACACATTAAAAGACGAATGAAACAGAAATAAATCCACAAAAAGTATTAGCATGCCAAGAGGCAGCAAATAAAAATTATAACTATCCAATTAAATTATTTTGAAAGATCGCCAAAAAGGTCATTACCCAATAAATAATAATCTAATCAACATTGCTTTTTTTCGATAAAAAAAATATCGATAAAATAATATTTGTAGTACTATTATTAAAAACAATAATGAGAGTGGCATTTCACTAGTAAATATAGCAGTAGAGTTGGACGTCGGGTAAAATTATTGTTATTTCCGCAATACGATCAACAGAGGGCAGTGCGATCAGCTAATGAAAAAAGCGCGGGTTAAATTAATTACGCAGGTGGGATCGCGGGCAAACCGCGGCCATAAACAAGTCGGATGATCGGGCCGTCATTAGTTGGCTAGGGCCGATAATAATATGCATAGCTGGTTCTCGACTACGTGCCAGTCTGATAGCGCATCTTTTTATACTGAGATACCTACGTAGGTACGACGTATACCATGCCCAAGTAGGTAACAACTGTAACACGAACAGGTTACCAGAGGTAAACGATATTTCTCCCTTGATTCACGTATTATAAATGGAGGTAATCACTTAACGTCGAAAACTTATACCTACACGGCACACGATACATTTCAAATTGAAAAACTAAAAAAGATGCGGGAAATTGAGAAATTTCAAGTAATCGAATTGAAATAAAACTGAAGGTCAATTGTGCCGCCATCAATAAAATTTAATTAAGAACTAAATGCCACGTCGACCAATCGGACGTTCGGATTGGGCATTTAATTCTTAGTTAAATCTTAAATGATGTCGATATGACTGACCCCGAGTCAAAGAATCGGCTAGAAAAATAATAGATAATACTCCTTACGGTGATTATACAATGGATATAAGGTGATGGGGTTATAGTGATGCCTGGCTATGGTAAATAGGGATCGAGTAGTACATGATGATGTCAGCAGAGTCTCCTCACTCTAAAGTGAGGTTAGGTCGGTATCAATATTGGTATAGTTGAATAAACGTAATTAATGGCATGCCGATACACGAGCGGCGTAAACGTAAACGGAGACGTAGAGAGAGAGAAAGAGAAAGAGAGAGTCACATATGTACCCGTATGCATGTGCGCACACTGAAAAGACTTCGTGCAAGGACCTAAAGACTCCAGAGACTTCATTGCTGTTTACACTCTGGGTAAACACGAGTGCCGGCTGGTGAGAAAAGAAGCTCTTGACTTCCATGAGCTTTCGAGGATCCATCATTGTTTACGTGAACGATACGAAATTGATTGAGGGAATCCACAAGGCCCCAATCGGTACGACTTAGGCACAATGGGTCCCACTCATTAGTCTTTATGAGTATTATATGCCTTTATAATCAGCCCATCTGATTCTGATGATTCTAGGAGCATCTCTTCTCCATTAAATTTACCTACGATCTATGTATATTTCAGGCGTCATCCTTTGGCTCCTCTTTCCTCTATGACTCTAGCGCCTTCACCACGTTCAGCACCTCCAGCACCACCTTCGTATCCATATCCACCTTCGCTACGAGGTACTCTTGTAAATTGCTTCGACGCACTAATGGCTCGCGGAGTGCCGATACGTTAATGCCTGCGTAAACGCAAGTATCTACCTACCTCCTCTAGGCGATTTCTATTCCCACGATCCGATGGTATAATTTTGTTTTTCTTTCTCCTTTGTTTTTTACCTCGTTGATGATCCAATCCCATCGAATCTAATGATCATAAAAGTGCGGGATTTGTTGAGATCTAATAGAGATGCGCAAAAGTCAATTGCGCGGATGACAATTACAGACGTTTCGTTTGAATCCTGAATACCTACAGGTAGACGATCTGATATGAGTGTTTTTAATGGGATTTGATTTTTGCATTTTGAGGTTATGACTTTACGACGTTCGGAAAGTTGGTCGTGATTACTGGAGCGACGGCAGGCGCTAATTGAAACCTCGTAAGGCTGATGAAGCAGTTCGGATGTCCCATAAAACGTCCGAGTATTAATAATGGCGTAATCAATTACAACCCTCTACTACGGGTCTTTGAGGGCCCAACCCTTCAAGGCCGTAAGGGGTCGTGCAGACGCGCCTCGTCGCGACGTGCTTCGGCCAACTCGTAAAACTCATCTGCGGTCATTCGAGGATGCAATATCGAGAGACTTCGACCTTAGAACGCATTAACGACAAACCGCCATTGTAAAATGCTTTTTGCTATATCGCGTATGATACTGCACCTCCGCCATACTGAATTCAGCTAGAAGAGCAATTGACTTAACGACTGTAAATTCTCGTAATTGCAATTAGAAAATTTAGAACAATAAAAACTGAAAAACATGATTCTGTTAAAATTTTCTAAAACTCTTGTTGCTCTCAGAAAAAATTTAACTGTGTTCTGTATTGTAGCGTTATTACATATATATGTATATACATATATATATATATGTATATCCTTCCCGATGGAGATCATGGATCGATCACTGGAATCGGAGTTATACCAGGAAAGCGGCGGGATCCTCTTAAGGCAGCGCCGCTTCTTGCAGCGGTTCAGATCACGGTCAGCTCTCAAGTCAGCGGCATTAAAGAAGGCAGTCTCTATAAAAGCATCGTCGTTGTCGTCGTCGGTCTACGCTTCCGCGCGTCTGCCTCTAAGAGTGAAGAATGAACTGCCCGCGACGTGAGGTGACTTCCGGAACGAAAAAGTACTTGATGGAGGAACAGTTCCTGTGGTTCCATTACGTATAAGTCACATTATTCGTCAATAATCACTCAAGTTAAGGATCAGAATTTATAAAAAGGAAAGCAATGAGAATTGAAATGAAAAATTTATAGCGAGCATCGGTAGCTCGGAGAATGCTATAAGCACCGAACGATTTTTAATAGACTTAAGGGACGATAAGGGGAGAATTTTAGAAAAAGAGTAAAACAGAATAAATGCTAAGAGAATCCAAAAGCGTGCCTACAAGATGTATAATGAATTCGTAGCGGTGTGGTATAACCCGGCAACACGCGGTGCAGAAGTAACCTGAGAACTCTGGACCACTGGAGATCCTATCGTCGCTGACATCTACGTTAGCGAGTCAGGGAGCTGAGCAGCGCTCGTGTAACGGGTGTCGGAATTATTCTGGAATATCTTATATCTATACTTTTTAAGGACATTGCTTCGTGCGCAGTAAGAAAACTGAAAACAATCACAGAGAATTGTTGTAGTGCCAATTTTATTTCAGAAACGCATGTAGATGTAGCGAAATAATAATAAATGAAAAATTAAGGAGGATTGTAGGAGCATCAAATAATTTCTATTTTTATTAATGATAACGAATTCAAAAAATATATTATCTATCAGATGATAAAAGGCATTCGAGGAGCAGTATATAGGCCAAAAGATGGTTGCGGGTAGCTGGCGTAAAACAGAACGGACCACCACCAAGGCTGATATAGTTACTTATATCGTCTTGTTGGAAAGACAAGAAAATGAAAAACAAGAAAATCCTAAGACAAACCTACTCGTCCATTCATTCAGTATCACTTGACATTCATTCAGTGATGTTTCGCGTGTCACTTTGCCACTTCGCGACCTCCCTCCATTTCACTGCGACTTCTTCTCACTGAAGCAGAAGTGGCCATCTTAAGTATTGAAGTGACTTAACCCCCTAATAGTAATAGAAGAAGAAGAAGAAGCCTTTTCACTCAAGTGGACAAGTGTAAGAAGGAACTTCTATCACGCGCGCGATACGGATAATAATACCCACACCTCAAGCGGCACTTTTCTATTCACTATGCTCTCCGGTCCTGAAGTGCGCTCGAGCATCACAAATATTGACGTCGGCGGCGCGGAGGACAGGATCTACGTCGGCCAAGTCCACAAGAAGATGAGGAATAAAGAAGAGGAATAATACAATTTTCAAAGACGAAAACGAACAAGAAGAAGAAGAAGAAGAAGAAGAAGAAGAAGAAGAAGAAGAAGACGAAGGAGAAGAGGCATCGCCACGCTTGGTCAAGAAATATACGTGCGACTTATTCTGTTCTCTTGGATACAGTGCGCATGCGCGTGTCCATGGACATGGACACGTGGTCTAACTTGACCACTGATCCTTCTTGAATTCTCAGAAATGGTCCAGAGTACCTACTAGCTTACCGCATCATCTTGGCAATGGAGATATTTCGTGGTTTCTTTATTCTTCATTTTCTGTTTCATTTTTTTTCCAAAAACCATGGATCACAACCAGAAGGGAACCGTACGGTAAGAATCGTGCAACCAGATGGTACGAGTGTGCGCTCGAGGTCGCGTGACCTCCGAACGCCGCTAAATCAACAGCGCCGATCTGACTGAACGGAGCCGAGCAATTATTTGCTTCTAGATTTATGAGTTTGTGAAATACCGCTGGTTCTGTAGCCAGAGGGATTGAATAAAGGCGAGAGAAATTGACGGCTGGTGTGAATGAAAGAGACTGTATATACAGAACGGTATAATATCTGTTATATGACGTATACTGTACCGATATAACTACCCCATATAATCACTTTACTTGTCATGATAGTACTCATTCTTGAGTATACGTTATGACTATACATATGTATCTACCTCCATATCAATTCAATACAAATTACAGGAATTGACGAGCAACTAATAAGCAACCGACGGGCGACCATTGCCAAAGTTTATAGTAGAAAATAACGGTTTGATCCTTGATTGAAGTGCAGGAATAGTCGTAGACTTATGTAGGTAAAAGAATAGCAATAAAACTCAAAATAGGACTAATCGTTTAGCGCCAATTTATTGGATATTTGAAATTGATTTGTACGCGCTGCGCGCACACACACACACACACACACACACACACACACACACACATTGGCCACACATCAGGTACCCTTTTTAAATTGTCTTCCAGCGCTCCACGCCTACCAAGGTAATTGCCTCGGTCGCACGCTTCATGCCTAAAGGTGCTGAGACTGGCATTCCTAGCTGGATTTTTCGCGTCGTCGATAATTATCAACGGGCTATTTTGTTCGCTGGTTCTATTTATGGTGCGCCATCATTCGCCATCGATCGGAATTCCGAGGAGATCGAACAGACGCAGCCAGGGGGGTAGCTTGAAACCGTACAGCGTAGTTACATATTACGATGGTATTGAAACAATTATACATAAACGTGTATATGTGGAGGTACGTAGTTCTGAAATCATGGGAGAAAGAGAACATTTGCCAATTTATAAATTCCACTTATATGAAGACTTCTCTGGCTTATATATACAATATATACCAAGGTTGAATGAACCTTTAAACATTACATCGCATAAAGCACGGAGAAATCCGTGAATTTTTCACCACTTATCGGTTAGGCATGATGGATTCGTATCAATTACTCTTAGGCGTATTAACGTCGATACAGCTGCTCATTATTGGCCGGTTCTGCGTGCCTCGCATGCTACATTGCTTGAGGTTAAACGTTCCTGCTCGAGTGCACAGGTGTTGATGCGTGGCACAGTGTCGACTATAGTGAAATATACTATAGTGTAATGGAGTATAGTGAACTTCAATGTATAGAGAAGGTAAGGATGGCATCTGTTCAAAGAGGCATCATCTCGGTCGCCTTGAATGTACTAGATTCTCATACGTAGAAAGAATATACATATAGAACAAAAAAAGAAGAAGAAAAAGAAAGAATGGAAAGGTTCCGTATATTTGTATATATACGAGTGTCTGTATTTTACGTGGTATATGTCTGTTAGTACATGTATGCCTTATCTTTATACAGTATGAGACGCGGGGGGGATGAAGCAAGGAACTACCATTGCCAGTGGAAGGAAAGCGCAGAGTGAGAAAGGTAGGTTCTCCCAAGTTTTTACGATTTTTTTATGTCGTCTACCGTCTTGGGCTAACCCTCGCTCATCGCTTAAACAAATTAAAGAATCGTCTACCGCCCCCGCTTTATGAGTCCTGCCGGATACGTAATCCTGAATCTTTAATAACATTCTGACTCGACTGGAATAAAGGACATATTTTCCTGAAGGAATGCACGGGACTTGTTATTGGCGAGACTTCATGGTAAATGTGTTAATATTTCGTCTTTATATATATATATATAATGCCTCGTGTGTTGTTGTTCATTACTGACGATGTGTTTTGGAGGGTATACCCGAAACACATGAAAAATCAAACTTTCTTATTTGGCCAATAAGAGGTGCAGACACTGACTCAATTGTGTATACATATGTATTATATGTTCTTATGCCATATGTATATATCTTTTGTTTGTGATACAATTAGGTATTTTGAAACTTAATTTAATTTCATATATCTCGGATGTATTTACTGGTTTCGATTGAGTGAGGAAGGTTCAATGAAAAATGAGCATCTTTATTTCGCAGGACTAATTGAGACGTCAGAAAATTCCGATCCTATCAACGTAAAAGAGGTTTATACGAGTAGTCCGATCCTCTTAGGAGTTTAGACCGTAGGTAACCGTAGGATTCCGTGCATCGGGTGTGAATAATTGCCTGGGATCTCCCGTATGTGTCCCTTCGACCATTACTTAGCATGGGCCACCCACGTATGGGCCATTAAAATCCCGTTTCTGCGTTTACTGACTATTCCCGAAAATCACACGATATTTATTGAGCCAATTGAAATCCACGTAAATCAGCCGGAAGAAATGGAAAATTAAACTCTCCTTTCTCTTTTAATTTATCGCAGACAACACTACCTGCCTAGAAGAAATACATTGAACACTTCAACACAAAAATGTATACGCCAAAGACACCGCGCGACGTGTCAGCCAATAATGGATATGAATTTTCTTGCTTGGTACAACTGTTCTGACTAGCGCGTATCTCACACCGTGAAGCTTACAGCTTAGAGTTAGGATCTTAAAGCTTAACGTAGTACCAGGAAGATCCGTCTGACGGCGCGTAGAGCTATCCGAATGTCGGCATTTATCAAGCGATGGTGGCTCCCTAGACTAATGAAAGGGCCAAAACAAATAGTATCCCATAGTGTCGTGGAGCCGGCGGGGCGCGGCGGGAGAAAAAAGGAACCCCACTAGCGCAGCATCGCGTAAACGTTACAAATTGAAAACTACAATCGAACGTCGGCGGAGATTTGTAATACGAGACCGGCACCGTGCAATCGGACGCTGATTAATCAGTCCCGCGCTTGCCAGGGGTGTACGTACCGTCGCAGCGGGCCCCATACATTCTGACGGATATTTTTCTTTCTTACAGTGGGCGAGTGTGTAAGCGAGCTAGGATCTCGATGTACTTTGCTGTCTTTTTTTTGTTCCCATAAGTTATCATTCAGTTTTACTTTTCCCTTTGGACGGCCTTGCGGCACCGAGTGCACAGGGACGTGTCCTCGTGCTTTTCTGACACGTAACGAGACGAATAAACGAGTTTGCCGAGTGACTCTTTTGCTGCCTTGGCCGAAGATCGAGTAGGTTATTGCGAAATTCCGACGGTAGTGCGCTCTCGCGGGAAAATATTCAGGATTCGCACTTAATTGGCCAGTCTCGCGACAGGAGCGCTGTAATTGCCGCTGCCCGATCTCCTTGTATCTACAAGAAAATCGTATCGTTACCACTAAAGAATAGCACCTGAGGCATAATAATATAACGATATCTTCATTTCAGATACACACGTACGTTATTCTTGCCAATCGAAAAATATATATCTATTTTGTACGCTGACAGAGTGCAATAAATAAAATTTCAGTATCTATGCGATAAAAGATGAAAAATTATTTGCAAAATATTCTTTCAATCGTGTTGTTAGTTTTGACTATTACTAATCTAAAGAAGCCAGGAAGACCCACATCTCTAGAGTATCGGCGTCCAATGTGATGAATAATGTGGGAGCAGGATGCAAACGAGCCAGTAAGAGTCCAGCTGCGTGAACCTAGCGGACATCTCGGTGGGTTTCGAATTCGAGCCTGGTGCGTTCACATGGGGCCATTAGTTTCGCGGCTGGTGTCCGTTCACGAAGGTGGAAGGTACAGCGGTCGGGCCGTTCCGGTGTTTATATTACTCGCACATGATGAACTGCTTGCTGTCCAGCCCCGCGGGCCGCCATGTTAACAGTTTATGTAACCAATTATACGGAGACAAGCGAGAGGAGCTGCGCTATCAGGTTTGATTCGAAAAGACATCACTGGTTGCAGTGTAGGAAATAGAAATAATGATATAAGAATAGGAAGGAATTGAGGTGGATATGGAATGTAACGAAACGACGGTGGCGTCGCGATGCGACGAATTATCGAATTGAAGGATTTCACAGAACGCCTTAGAAAACAAGTATGCTGCATATTGCAGATGGCAGTGCCGTCGCAGTGACCGAATTTATAACTGAAAACTGGATGGTTGTATAAAATCGTATAACGAGATTATTACAGGAATGAGTTTGCTTGGATATGAAGAAAACCGGAACACTCGTTGGTAATTGTGCAAGAGGTCAAGTGTCACGATTTCGTGAATCCAGTTTTCGTGTCTCGTATATCCAGTTGCGAAATTGCACAACGCATTTGGATTCGTATGAAACGGTAAATAAAAAACGGGATATTTGGAGAAGTAGATTATTCTCCCTATTTGTTTTTATTAAGTGTGCAAAAATTTCATGGATAAAACCGCAGATTGTTTATATTGTCGAAACATAAAATATCCACGAGGAACCTGAGCTACCACGACGCACGTATGATGAACGATCTCGTGTGTACGAACCTGTGTGACTCGTCTGTACACACAAAAATAGAGTCCACAGCTGGGTACAGTACAGGGCTGGTATGTCACTTTACATATCCAAGGTTAGCGATGCTTCTCAATAACAGTTTATTATGAAGTACTAGCATTAGTCTATAGTCGGTCCACGAGTTGGATGTGTTTATTTGACAGATCGAAAACAATGAAGCCTCTAGCAAGCCATGCCTGGCCCTGAATATAATTTTTCTTACGAAGTATGTATGTGTATGATTTCCAATTGAATTTTATTTTATTATTCTATTTGAAGATATACTTCTACTATGACTTCTTGGAAGCCCAAATGTGATTTTTTAAGGATCATACTGCTCACGTCTTAACCTTGCAGTGGACAAGTTATTTCTTGGATTGGAAATTATTACTCAATATTATCCGCACCGTTAAAACGATAGGCAGTATGTATGCTAGAATTAGAAGTGGTAGGTAGACGCGTAGTAAAGTGCACGGTATTATTGAATACCATAAAGCTGATGGCAACACGTTCGGTGGTAAATTGGTAGTAATTGTATAATTAATTAAAGAGCCTATTAATCTTGTTAATACTAAACATTGATACGAGAATATATAGCAGCTTTGCTGTAACTTGCTCAGACGGTATGTTAAATTATATAAAACGTTATTGCATTTATTTACTATTTCTATACGGTTTTACTTACTAAAGTTCACTTTCTAATGATACTTACAATATCATTCTCAATCATGTGGTTAATTACTGCCTCTAATTAGCTACGTGAAAGTATGTCTTGAATTATGATCTTCAACCCGACGAATCATAGAAAACGTTCAGCATCCGCAAATTCAGTCTGCAGCGCTATACTGCCGCCGACCTGCACTAATATAGGTAATGGAGTAAGTACTAGGAGTAATTAGGGGTTAATTGAGGTACCATTGGGGATTAGTAACCCGCAGCAAGGGATGGGTCTTCTATTTACCAGAAGGTGTAATGGCCGAGTACTGTACTCTACGTAAGAGTAAGGAGTAGTAGCAAGAGTATCATAGGGGTAGGTTTCGAAGGGCTGATTCATCAGTTGCCTAGAGTACGAGGCCTTCGGGGCTGGGGTTTTAGGGGCGAGCCAGCTCGCTTATTGCTCCCCGAGTGGCCGCAAAACGAAGTTTGATCAAATTCTACTGCGCCGCATAAAACTGACCGTCCGGCCGGCCCTTTCCTGCTGGCCGGGTTATGGCCGCGATAAATGATTCATCCGTACCTACGATACTACCGTGCGATTCGATTGCCAGTTTTAGAAATACACGGGGACCTTTTCACCCCCCCCCCCCGGCCCTCCTTTCCTCCACTCATCATCGTGCTCTATCCCACATAACCCTGCACTACACTCGCCAGCCCTCACTTGGGCTGCATCGCCTGACTCCTTTTATTCCGCTTAGCCCTCGTTCCTATCACTTTTTTTCGATTTGACCATACCTACCCCTAGCCCCCTTATGCTACCCGTAAGAGTTCTGGAGGACGAGGGTCATCTCGAGCCTTTTACGAGCCACCCCTTAAGCCGATCGCACCGCCGTCATGAATTTGATAACAATCATGGCGATCTCAGATCGAGATACTGGAATGGGCCGGAATGAATCTTATTGTTAGTAGCCATTACCTTGAAACTGTCTTTTTATTCTGGTCCTTGTGGACATTTTTGTGGTTTTCAAATGTTTGCTGGGTAGGTACATCTGTATGACTGACATGTTCATTCGTATTTATCGATAGCTACGTAGTAAGTTTCTGGATATATTTAAACATTGGAAAATTTTCAATAAAATCTTTGGTTTCTGTATAAAAGTAATAAAAAGACGATAGCCGGATTCTGGTGAGAGACCATGGCAGTCGAATGGTTTGATGGTTTCGCTGCAGTATGGATATTGACCAGGGGGTGGTTGTGGTCTTTGCGAAGTTGGGGGTTGCGGAATGCATGCGCATGGTACTTTGTGGATATTGTTTTCAATAAGGCGAGGCATCAATCAGGGGTCGGGCTTGTCGCCATAGGACAATAGGGGACCGCAAGATGTCCTGAATGTGGCGACCTCTGACCATCCTGAGGGCCCAGGATGACCGGACTGACCATCTCTTTTGCATAATGACCTTCTCCTCAAAACCACCCTTATTGTACGCTCACCCTTAACCTTAGCTATCCCTTCGCAACCAGCCGGCCCATCTAATACGCAACCACGTTTCACGTTTCAATAGTCCAAGAGGCACAATAATACGTATACACCGCTGCTACTGAGTAGATTTCCATGTACGATCGAATCTCCTTGAATTTCATAAATAAGAATAAATATGGTGGAATCGCGTAATCCATAGAAACGCATCGAATTAAATCCCCCGTTCGCGCCCTTCATCTATTTTATATGACAATACATATTTTTCATTTATTATTATATTCGACAACTTTCTCCTTATCCTTCCACTTTTTTTCTTAAAAGATAAAAATGTAAAAAAAATCTTTGAAAATGGGGTGATTTTCAAAGGGCTTCTTTTGATTGTTAATGGAACCGAGAATCCGTTAAGAATTATTACTTGGCAATTGGCGCATAGGAAAATTACAGACCAACATCAAAATTACTGACAGTCTATACATCTATATATACATATATAATTCAAATGTCCTGGTTCTCTCCAACCTTTCTTCTTGCGAAATAGGGTAGTCTTATTTAAATGTCAAAGGAATTGTTTGATTATTTACTATGCAAATGGAATTATTTAAGATGAACCTAACTCGATACAAGGGCGGCTTTTCGGTTGTCGGGTTAACCCCAGGCCGTTGGAATGGAGGTTTACTTCCTTTCCGTTAATTGGATTAAGAAGTCGGATTGAGGAGCGATCCTCCTTCGGGGCAACTTTCATCTCCTACTTCCTACCCCCTGTTCTATACACCCTTTCTCACACTTTCTCACATAGCTATATAGCATTACGTAGGGTCCCACGCCCTACTGTCACTTTAATTACGCTACTGATGGCGAAGCGTGTCGCAATAACCTCGACAGACTTTACGTTGCATACAATTATTATTAATGTTATTACTATTATTATTATTATTATACTTACTGTCTCTGAAATTATCTTTAGCCGTAGATACCCGACTACTGACCTAGTAGATATGCATATATTGCAAGATAGCTATATATATATATTATATATGTATCCATACATGCACAGGCCATGGATAAATTAGTGGATCTCATCGTGAGAGACGCTGCTCTTGCAATTTATTCGCATCGCACGCTTTGTCGCATTAATTACTCTGTTCGGTCGTTCATTAGTTCCATCGAGATAAGTATAGAGGGACACCTTGTAGAGGGTGGGAAGTATAGGGCTGGCGTTAGGGCCCAAGAGTGGCAGGTTTATTAAAATTATAAATTGTTGGGTGCGCTTCTGATTGCGTTGAAGAATATTCATACTTTTAAAAATTCTCATCGACCGGCAATTTTGTTAATTATTTTTTTTAAATCGGTATTCCAAAATTGTTGGGCTATTCTCTTACGCTTTGTTAAGGATTTTTTAAACTAGAAATATATTCAAAGTGGAAATTTTTAAGTACAGTAGTCTAGGGTCGAAGCGTCGCCCCATTCTAAGCACTTTCCACTGAAAGGTAGTGGAGTGATGAGAGAGATAGAGAGCGAGGGATACAGTGAGAGAGATACGTGGGGTGAGAAGTACAGTAACTGAAGTGGAATTAGAAGCAGAAGGAAGGAAGGAAGGAGAGAAAGAGCACTCGCTCCAATCTGCCGCCTGGAATTTGCATACATAAGCTATTAAGCAGCTCTTTTCATTTCCGCCCGTTTATGACAGTTTAGTTAGAATAATGTTTTACACGATTGCCCTGAGAACAATTCGACCCCTCACCCTCTCGTTAGCCACTCTCTTCCCTCCTTTCTCTCTCTCCCCCTCTGCCCCCCCTCTCTCTCTCTCTATTATTCGCCTTTAGGTACAACCTTATACCGAGACTCCCACCCCTGCCGCTTTCTGATTAATGCTTTGACTATTTTATCTCGAGTGTTTCATTCTCGGACCGACTAGCCTTACTGTGTTAATATTCTGGTTATTGTGCTAGTCGACTGAAATCTTCTTATTCGTTGAGATTAAATCGTCTAGACTTCCGGAACTTAAGAATTTCACTAAACTTCCTGCACGAGATATTACCAAGAGAATATCGTATTGTAGTGTTGATAGTATAATAATAATCATTTTGCGTACCGATATAGAACATATGGATCGAGGGGCAAAGGGGGATGAGGTAGAAGTACCGTACTTTTTCATTTGATGGGTTTCTGTTGAGAAAGTATAGAGGCAAAAATGTGAATAAGGAAAAAATAGAGAAATGTTGTAAAAAGCAGAGAGAGAGCAACTGTCGCTCATATTGCTAACACTCGCTCGCGTTTAGCATTCATGTAAATCAGCGAGGCGCGAGGAGTCAAAGGGAAAAAAATGGACGACGACTGAATACGCCGAAAACGCAGCTTTACGATCGAATGAGCGACAATCGGAAAATCACAGGGAGGTAAAGTAATATCGTGTATGAGCGACGTTTAATGATAAAACGAGAAACGTGACGCAAATTTTTAATTGCCGGTAACGATGACTGGTCGCTCACTTGTAAACTTTCATTTATTTATACCTGTAAAATTGTAGCGACGCATGTATTACTCGCCAGTCTTATATATTGTATGAGGAATGCAAGAAATGCAAGAAAGAAAAATGAGGAAGAAAATGGAAGAATTATGAGAAATACATGCAGATCCCGCAGCGGCCAACTTCTTATATAATATTCACAGGTCGCTCTCAATATTTCAGTGGCGCCGCCATACTATTGCCTTATTTATGGGCCATTGCTTATGAATAACCGCCCTTATCCGTAACGTACGTCCCTGGGCCTACCCCTACCCCAATCCCTAAGTGGGATTTATGCTATAGAGGGCAGTGCGTCTTTGCTTGACGGAAATGACTATATACACCTACAGATAGAAACTGGCCCAAAATACGAGTCGGAAGCATGTGATTTTCCAGCCCGTAAGAATAAACTAATATAATATTTTAATATTATACTATATTTGGAATATACTCACACTTGTTCAGAAATGGGTCTTAAGTATTATTCATTGTCCAAATAAATAATCTTTCTTCTTTATAAGAATCCCCCCCCCATTAAGATGGCTAACATTAAAATTCCTTTCTTTCTTCCTTTCCTTCTGTTTTCTTTTTTTTTAATTTCACAGCGAAAGCATCCGCCGCGAATTGGTGTGCCTGATTAATTAATACCAGTCTCATCGTCGTATATCAAGATCGGTAATTAAACACGTAATTATAGAAACGTAAGGCGTGGCTCATGGGGGCCCAACCAGTAGGGGCATTCACTGAATGGGGCCGCATGATCGAGGGAGAGTACGAGAGAGTGAGAAAGACAGAAAGACATAAATACGAGTTGGCAAAGAATTAAAGAACATCTCCCTCTCACCTTCGTGCAAAAGTATCACCTCCTGGTAAACCGTTCCCCAGACGTGCCATCCTTGTTCAGGGTCGTGGGTGCAACATTTTTAATTACTGCGAAATGGCCGGAAATTTGTTATTTCGCAGGCCGAGGGCAAAGTACCACCCTAGTTTCTTTTTGTCCCCTCTATTTCTTTTTCTCTCTTTTTCCACTACAACATTCCCTCTGCTTTCTTCTTCTTCTTCTCCCATCTGCCATTGTCCCAACACACCATCTCCTTCTTTAGGGACGCTTTCTTTATGAACTCTGCAATTGCGGCGCCCTGCTAATTAAACGTGGCTTCGAGCCGTGGCACCAAGCGTCGCGGCGCTGTCCTCGAATTTTCATGCTAACGAATTCTCCTAATTAAACGAATGCCACGCGAGTGAACGATTACCATGCGGAAACGTGTTCTCTAATTTTTTTCTACCCTCTTGTCGTTACGAAAAAAATAAAAATTCGAATAACCTATTGCGGAATGCTCTATGACAATTAAAAAATTAATGCAACAACTTGTAATTGTTAATTTTACATATTTTTACGCTAACGGGACGGAGTCGTGTGGCTTTCGATAATCTTGACATTCCTATTGGTTCATTAGACAGCAACATAGGATATCGCCAAGGAGGCGGACTGCAAAGCCTGCAAAGCGGACAAACAGCATGTGAAAAGCAACGCACGCAGTATCGTTATTCCACATAAAAATTTCGTTATTTCAACTGACGCAAATGAGCAAACGTGTAAATACGTAAATACCTATTTAACCGGATTACAAACGATACGAGTGACAAAGTTGCAGTGGGCCACCGGCTGCGTTTATGACATCTTTTTTTTTTTAATTAAATACTGTCATATATGCAGAATATTATGCTAAAATGTCTATATTGCACAGGCAGATGAGAAGATTATAGAGATTTGTGTATCTGCAAATACTCGATATTGACGATAAAAAGATAGAAAATGGCAAAACACGTAGCGGGGGATGCGGAAAATGCACCGAGTGCATCGCCCTTTATTTTTCAATTTCATCTTCATTTGAAGTTTCTTTTCTATTTTTTGCTTCTTTGTTTCTTTCTTTTTGCTTCTCATTATGTTATACCTTTTTCAAATTTTTTGCGGTTGCTATGGATGTAACAGTATGTAGCTGCCTACCTGGCATGCTACTTCATCGAGTTTCTTATATACCTCCTCAAACTATTCGCTCTTTGTCTCTCTTTTACACATTGAATTATTTCCATAAATTTACATTTCCATACTGCATCGTGGCCGCCAACATCGCGGTTCCTATTAGCGAATAATGGACAACGTATTTATACGTATTTTACGCCTTTCTACCTGTACCTTCTCCTTCTTCGCTTTATGCATACATGAAACACGTACATGAAATACATTGACTTTTACGCAATATAAATTTCTTGTTTTCATCTTGTATTTCTCCATATAATGCAAGCGCAAATTATTTTTCAAAAATGCTGTTTTTCTTTTAACACGGCAACTGCTATTGACACGAACTCAAATAAAATGCTAGTTTTATAGTCTTTACAGTTTACTAACGAGGTAAGCTAATGTACTATGATCATTACCTAGATGACCTAGATGGATAGATTAAGGGTTAAAGGTCAACATCACTAAAGTCATCCAGCAACAAAGTGTTCTCGCATCTAATATCCACGTCAGTCTACTTCTCTGTAATATTGAGCTTCACTGCAATTCCGAGTGAACGTTAATTTATATGTGTACGAGCCAATGCGATTTTTCTATATCGTTAAAGATCATGTAGGGGAGGCGAGGGGATGAAATTCTTATTGTGAAGCAGAGGGAGCAAGACTGGGAGAGTGTCGTTCTGTGCATATTGGCAGGAATTAATCGGCTGTGAGAACGAACCCGGCAATTCCAGGGAGTCGCGCGAATATTTGACTAGGTATATTAATACTTAGTGTGGAGGGGGGGGGGGTAGAGGGGTTGGCACGAGTGAGATTGATATGGGGGTGCAAACAAGCTCGGCAATAAACTCTTACAAATGGATTGGACGTTTTCGAAACTGATTGCTCTCGTACGATATTATATCCAAATTGACTGGCTACATTGATATCTTATTTTATTTTGGTAATCTTTGCTCAACCAAAAAAAAGAAATATAAAGCTTTTGGAAATTTTAAAAATCTTACAGAACGAGGATTGAGATGATTTCCCTAGGTTCGATATTTAAAAAAAAAATCACAATCAAATCATCCTGGGAGCAACACCTAATTAAGGCTTCTTAATGTATGCATCGAGTTTCTGTCTTGTGGCAAAAGGGAAAGGACGACTAGTACCATCAATGCAGGAACCAGAACAGAGGGTCTTCGAAGGGATGATATAAGGTCTAAGGGATGATTTAACCACGACGTGTCAAGTGTAGCCACCGTGATACTCAAAGCTAAGAAACTTCGTGTCAATTCTCAGAGCAATCTACCGATGCAGATTAGCTGATCCACCCTCTTTAGCTTAAGCCAAGTTTCCATGTCAAGACTGTTCCATTGATGCTGCGCGAGTCAATTAATAGGACGGCGAGACGGACCTTGATTACATGATAAAAAAAATACGTGAGAGGGAGAAACAGGCAAATAAAATTGGACCAACAAACCGGCGAGGGACAAAGTTCATGTTTACGTAATCGAACAATTTAAGCATTGATCGTGCCATTTTTTTCGGATATGTTTTTCGATTCATTTTTGCGGAGAATAATAAAAAAAATGACTTGTAATCAGGGCACGGCGATTTAAAGAGAAATGAAACGATAAGAAGGTGCCAGAATATATGCTTATATACGCCATAAACGACAGGCAAATATGTATGTATGAAAATGAGCCGAAGGGGTCAAAGGTCAATATCTGTCGGCCTCACTGGAACCTACGATCGCGATTATTGGAGTCGCCCTTAAGGATCCGACCCGTTCCAGGGTGTTCCTGACAGTAGGGGCCTCTCGTAATAGTGATTGCATTGAGTTTCCTGACTGCGGATCGCTTTTATTCGATAGTCGTTAGAAAGCCCTTCTTATCTGGGACGGAAAGAGTGAGGTCAAAGAGAGTCAAAGGTGGTGGAGGGAGTGAGAGTTGAAGGGTCGACATAGAACGGAGGCGTTCTATTAAATCGTCTGATCTCCCTCTACAAAACACCCCTTATTTTTACATAGGTATACAACAATTCTGATATTTTGCAAATTTTTCTTCAAAAGTTTTCTGTAAAGGGATTTTGCAAATAATAGAGAAAAAAGAGATATATGGAAGAGAATGTATGTACTATATGAGTATAGGTATATCCAGATAGATTGAGCTTTTCTTAAACTAGTCCAGAATTGATGCTGGTAAATTTACAAAGGTAAAACCTCTCAGAGTTTCTCTAGCGTATAAGAGCCACTCGTACGATTTATTTCCAGGCCATTTCTACTTCCCACGTAAAAATCCGGAATTTACATGAAAAAGAAAAAAGATTTTTTTCCACCACACAAAGTAAATTCTTCCGTATAGCATATCCCATCTTGGCTATTTTCTTAACTATTTCATACTATTGAATGCATTCTATAAGAAAATAATGAACTCCTGAAATAAGTCGTGTCCCGTTTATAACAAATTATCGAAAAGCATAATAATTCAATAAAATTAACCAAACGTTTATCAGTTTTGGTACAAAAAATTAATCGAATAAATTTTCTATACGCTTCGCTGCATCCTGCAGTATTCATGCACGCTTATGCAGTTTTAAGTAGAATCACCAGAGTAGCCGGGAAACATAGTGGAGAACAGAGGAAAGAAAGGAAGAAGAAAAAAGATAGAAGAAAAATGAGGGGAATGCAGTAGCAGTAAAAGCCAGAAAGCTGGAAGCTGCCAGTCAATTTGGCAGGGAACACGATGTCAGGGGGTTGTCCCAGGAAGGGCCAGGATCTATTACAGGGGGGGGGGGGGGTTTGAGTCGGTGGTGTTTTATTCGTGGTGGTAAGGGTGCCGGTCCGAACCCCACGGCCCAGGACGGCACACTTAGAGCAACAATAACTGACTAATCCGACATCCCCATGGATGGCGCGTCTAAGCGTGGGCTAGCGATGAAAAATGTAAAAATCCGGGAAAAAAGGCCGCCTTTCTCTGACAGTTCAATACATTTTAAATGCGTTCCGGCATATTTGCGGTGGCCGATCGTACCCACATAGGACTTCAACGCACGAGGAAACGCACGCGCCCTCCTAGTAGGGGTTGCTTGGCCGTATTATAAAGGGGATGCCCGTTATTTATCGCCAGATTTATGGAATAAATGAATAGTTGTGAATCTGCCCTGTATACGATTCTATATTAATATCATCAATATTTTGAGTGACACCTGCAACTTTCTGGTTTTTGATTGACAAATACATTGCATTATGATTTATTTTATGTTTTACGTATTTACGCCTGTCGCCATTACAGAAAAGCTATATTTTTAGTAACCTTTAATAATGAGGAAAAATGAGAGTTAATTAAAATAGGATTCGTAATTGTAAATGTCTACTGGCAATATAGAGACGGAAGCATCTTTCCTAAGTCGTATCACAAAGATCCTTCCGCGTTTCGTGGGGCGTTACGATACGTCGTAATTTCCGACAACTGTCCGAAATTTAAATGCAAAAAGCACATGGAAAATAGATCACGAAAAATATAGTAGAAGAGGAACGAAGATGACGGGAAAAAAAATGAAAGTCGGTAGAAAGGAAAAACACTCGAATCCTCCTGCTAAAAGAACATGCACCCCATTGAAGCAGCAAGGATGGCGAGTTGATCCCAATAAGAGGCCATAGAGGGTTTATCGGATCCGGGATTTGCGGTGCTACGCTCCCGCTCATCGCCACTTCTTTTTTACCACCTCTTTCGTATAGTTCATATCGGCGACGTTTCGACTACCTCCCCCCCCCCCCAACCGGCTCAACGTTCAACAACCCTTAAAACAAACACAGAAATCGAGTAAGAAAGAGAACAACAGCGATTATAATCGATACTATAAAATAAACCACCCCAAGAAGAAGGGTTGTCTTTCGAAGGCTTCCTGGCGCAACCCCATGGGAAAGAAAAAACAAACTTGTAATCCGCCCCTGGGCCCCTACATAAGAAGAAGAAACTTCCTTCCTAAAACGATCTTCCCGGCGTGGAGACGGCACCCCGCTAGACCCGCCGCCCTCTGTGATCCTTTTGCTCGTGACTTAAGGGTGAGGAAGGGCTAAAAGGACTCACGGCAAATGGCACCAGGACGAGGTCGAGAAAGTCTACGAGTCTGATAATAGCCGGGGGGTGCAAGTTACTGCAAGGACTCGGGTAGGGTGGTAAGAAGGAGGTTAGGTAGAAGCAAGGGTGGCTGAGAATCAGCAAAGGGTGATGGAGAATCGAAGATCAAATTCTCATGGAATCGGGTGCGTGGGATAGAATGCAGGGAGATGGGTGCGAGCGGAATTCTTTTATGGGGTTCGAGGCTATGGGATTCTTTCACGATTTAAAATGCGCCTTAAGGAAGGGCCCGTTATCAAACTGATGGAATTGTCCCCAAAGGATTGTTGTATCGCGACGGGTACTCTTAATAATGAGGTCCTGAAATTCCAAGGAATTTCAAGACTTCATATGCGCATATGCACGCGCACTCGACTTGATATAAACACTTATGGCAAGGACTTGCAGAAATGTGTGAAAGACTTGATTCTGAAGTCTCACTTGCCCGTCAGTCCATCGAGTCTTCTGTCTCTTGAGGTTCTTCGGGTTCTTGAACTCAGTCTGCGAGTAGTCTGAAAGACAGTCTCTCTCTCTCTCTCTCTCTCTCTCTCTCTCTCCATCTCTGTTACTTACACTGTAGGCATATACATATGTAAGACTCGGCGAATGGGCCTTAGTCCCTGCGAGGAGAACTCATTTGGAAAACAAAAGCATTCGTTCGGGCGCATTATAATACAACCACAGGACTCAGGCGCACGACGTTCCTTAGAAAATTGGAGACGTGTTAGAGATGCGTAGCCATTGCAGCATGTGCATACTGGGAATTGTAGTGCATACTGTAACTTATGTGCATGCGAGTGGCCGTGTAGCACTGCACTTACTGCACTTACTGCTGTACCATAATCGCATTTTAAGATGACGATTAATATTTATAGGACGATAGGCCGTCATTCGGAAATGGCCTTGTTATTAAAATACGCGCTTTCTTTACCTTTTGCCTCCTTTCTTCTCCACATAATTCTCTTCCTTTCTTCTTACTTTGCTCTCACTTTCTCTCTCTCTCTCTCTCTCTCTCTCTCTCTCTCTCTCTCCCCCTCTTTCTTTCTTTCTCTGTGTTTCTTACTTTACCTTGCTCTCCTTTTTCTCTTTCACTTAATAATCTTCATGCATTATGGAGATTTTGAAGCGAGCAAACAACGTACAATTATTAGCAGTCCGTTCATCGTACTTGGCTGTATGCAACATTCTCATATGGTGTATAATATCGCGTTTCATATTTTTTAAGTTTTTTATTTAACTCTTTTTTCTTTTTTTTTCTTCTTGGCCAGTACGCGGTAAGGGAGGAGCTCGCGAAACGCTTTATTCGCCAGAAAAGTTATGAGATGATCGTTGGCGGTTATGATAGTGCGCTGGAGCTTTATGGATAAAAGGGACCTTGGTCTGATGGAGAAAATTAGGATAATTAGGATAGTGGGGCGTCGATTATATTTGTCGATACCGCGCGAGCAGCGGATAAATTTACATTTTTAATAGAATTATTATGGGGCCTTACATTTATCGACATCTCATATAGAATATACTACCAGCCGGCTCACAGAACCACCCTCTCAAATCATAATCCACCCCCAATTACTCGTTCGGACTGTTATTTTTGGAGATATGGTAAATCATAGAGTAGTAGCCTGCAGGCCCACCAATGGGGCATTAAAAAAAGTTAATTGTCCCGGGGGGCAATAATTACTATGGACTTCTACTCTTTCCCCGCCCCCACACTACCTACTTCTGGGCCCTATATCTTCACGGACCCATAAGGATCACATTCACGTGTCTACTGATTCCCTTCTGACTCTCATATCCAATTTGAATTTGGCGTTTGTCTTGTTCGATTGTCCGTGAGCTTGACTCACTAACTAATCAACTTCGTTTGAATTATAATTAAAAGGATGCGATTGGTACAATTAGCGTCCAGCCTCTCATTCCGCTTTATGAGAGTTAACGTTTTTTTACCTTTTTCCACGTCTTCATTAATTATTACCGCCATTCTGTTTAAAGCCCACCGTTTTGTAAGGGCTTCGTCATTATTTTTTTTAAAAGAATTTTTCGTTGTTTAAAAAGCATTTGAAATTGGAGAAGAAAACGAAATGTTGCTCTATTAAAGAAAGTTGTTCGACTATGCTATAAACTGACGATCATACATGCAGGTCAAAAATAGTCATCACGCAGTTATATATAGAATAATAAAAAAAATATACATACATATATCAATGTAGGTCCCATGTGTTTACAGCGAAGAAAATGCAAAAAAAAATAGTAATGGAAGAAAGTAGAAAAGTACAATAAAGGAAGGTAAAACGAGCTCCGTTACCTTTCGAAAGCGTAGTGTCGCTCCTCATATCTGCAACACATAAAGAGAGCCTTGCGTAAGCGACAAGAGTCCTGGAATTGGGCTTGATGACTTCACGGGGTCAGTGGATCATCAAGATCCTCGAATCGTGTCACTTACTGTAGTTGTATTTTGTCGTTCCCTCTATAGATAAGAGGATCAGGACAAGTATTTCAATTTTGACAATCCACCTATCCGTGAATTAACCGATATCTACCTATGATACCACATATATACCTATATCTATAATAAATTTTTTAATTTTATTACCTAATGTAAATCCGGTAGATAACCGCCATAAAATACTCTACGCTATAGAAATCTTCAGGCATAGCAGTTATGGTAGAGAAAAGGGGGCCCAACGGAGAAAGGAGGTGGGCATCATCTACCTACATGTATGGTTATAGTTATGGCATTATACGGATATAATGATCGCCGGTAGAGGTAGGGCTAATTCCTTTGGACCTCATATTACGCTCGCCGAATCAACTTTTCCAAAGCCTTAATAAGCAATCTTACGACGTAATTGCATGTGCGGATTAGATAACGCCGGGACTTGAGATATGCGCAAGACTCGAACACAAAGGTAAAGATTGAAAAAAAAAGCAAGAATGGAAGTTGAATAATCTATAAGTACTAGAGTTGAATTATATATTTATTATGTTATAATAACTTAACAAACTCAGCCGTAGATTTGGAGTCTGTTGGGTATCATTCTATTGTACATGCATGCTTTGTGCGAGAAAGTAAGAAGTATCTCTCTGCCGGTTTTGGGCCCATTGAAACTCAGGCCGTTTTTCCAAAGGCGTTCAGTAGCCCCGGCTACGGAATGCCGATCGTACCCGATAAAAACCGAATCAAATATCTACCGATCGTCGGGACCCGCACGACTAATGAAAATGCCCCTTTGCGCTGGGCATCGTTGGGTTTTGCGTTACGGAACTTTTCTGACCGCGGTATCTCGATCATGCCGTCGCGCAAAAAGGGCCTCAAGTCCACCTTTAACATTATCTCGAGAGACGTCGGTCCGCGGGCCCTTTTTCGAACCACTCCCCCCCTCGCCGTTCATCACATGGAATTCGACAGGCTCGAGTATTTCAGGCAAGAAGATAAAACTTACGCTTTCAGAAATATTCACGAACAATAATGGTCGTTCAGACGTTTTCGACAATGCCCATAGCCACCTAGATATCAATTCCAACTTTTCCGTTACCCTCCGTTTTTAGATCAAAACAATTTTCAACTATCCGCAAACAACTTACATACATTCCAGAAAAGTGGTCAGCTTAAAGGAATCGAATGAGTTTCATCGACCCACTTGATTCGTATGAAAAAGCCAATTTCGACTGGTGCATTTAAACTGCTAATACACGTATAGCGCCGTTCAGTATCTGCACCTAATTAATGATATAAAATTAAGATTATCAAAAACCCGCGATGAAAAATTACAATCTCGAAGCATTGTGCGAACGTGATTCACCAGTTGTGGCGGTACCACGTGACCGGAAGTCCAACTAGATGGAAAAGTCGTAAGCACGGCGGCACAGTGACCGGTTTGAGGCTGTTTTGGTCCGCTTGACTTTCCATCAGGAACGCAAGTTTGGTAGCTGCTGCCGCAAGAGGAAGAGGAAAGAGGGACTCACGTCCTTAGCAGCACGTGACCCAGCTGGGAATCCTCGGGAATCCCACGTATCCCTGACGTCATAACGTCCACGGTACCAGTAGCCATTAGGATTCCATGGGGGTTCACGAAGTCGGATAAATTTGAGGTTAGACAGAAACTAGCAGCACGAACCTAAACGCACCCCATCACGTACAGGAGCGTTTCCGACAGACCTCCAGGAAGTATAGAGAGTCGACAAACAATTTGGGACTTATTCTATCTCTCACCGAATGACAAAGGAACAAACTAGTTTCCTAAAAAAAACCGCCTAGAAAGTACCGCCACGATTCCGCCATTAAATCACAAGGAATGATAATTCACAGTTGAACGCTGGCGCGCGCGCAACCCGCTACTTTTAAACGTACGACGTGATAATTCACTACGGTAGATATTATATCTGAATATCCATTTAATCCTTTCTTTATATTAAGCCCGGTACATACCACAAGCACTGGTTGAGATTTGTGGTGAGCCAAAGGCGCCCCGTGGCTATACTTATGGCCACTGGAAGATATGCTACTCTTCGAAATCCGCCATTGGACATTGCCTTGCGAGTACAAGTCAACTTTTCTATCTACCAGATGTCCTTATCTATTACCTTGAAAATTAATCTTATAATCGACCATAAACCTATACAAACTTGACGAATGGTAGTTATGAGAACGCGTGCCACTCACAACGGCAAGTCCATGAGTTTTTTTTCTAAAAAAAACTAAATCTTGAAACACGTAGCATTGAAGTTCGAATCTAACCTAACCTAACAGAACCATTTCGTAGCTCATCACAACTGCGAGTATCTAACATGAAAATTTTTTCGGAAAATTCGGTGTGGGTGCCGCTTTGTGGTACTGACAGTATACCTTACGTATCAAGATGCTATCAGGCCCGTCCTGACAAACACCAAGTGTCCTCATAACTGCCAATGCTCGAGATAAAAAGTCCTGGGAACTACCCTTCTTAAAAAATATAACCTATATAGAGACACTCTAGAGAATATTCAGGATGTATAAGAAACGCGAGTGTTCCAAGCACAGAATAATAGGAACAATGCAAGTTAAGCGTGAAGATACCGAAGGTGCTAAACTTACCAAAGCCCTTAAATACGTTATGGTATAACTAGCTGAAGGTGTAACGACCGCGGTACCTTACAATTCTAAGGTATGTATCATCGTCCCGGTACTAACAAGGGATTGGTTATGGTAGGCATAGAAGCCACAGGATGGAAATCTCATGACAATGGAGTCTCGTCCATTAAACTCTCTCCAGTTAGTATACATGAGTTCTCTCTCTCTCTCTCTCTCTCTCTCTCTCTCTCTCTCTCTCTCTCACCCTCTCCCTCTCTACGCATATGTATATACTACATATATACATATATATATATACATTGTATACTTATACACACGTATACACATGTATAATATAGGTATATCGTCAGTCCCTTATTCTCGGTCCGTTTCCTTAGTTCATGAATTTTACCCATTGTCACTGAGTCCGTCTCCGCAAGTGGAAAAATTTCCATTGGTCATTGTTTCGCTTTTTACACGAAAAACTTTTATTTATCGTAACGGACCAGTTGAATATTCAGTGAAATCTTGCGGGACAATTGTGTGGACGTACGCACGTCTCCTGGAGTGTATTTAGGAGACGCTGAGAGAAGTGCCGACGCCAACAGAGGATACGCTACTGCTCTCAGGAGTGAATACGGACCCAGAATGCAGTTCCTGACTGCAGTTCCCGGGCTGTCGACGCTGCACAATACGCCAGCGGCGGAATGCATTAATATTAATAGTGGTGAGAGGCTGCCCAGAGGGCCCCGAGCATGCAGTAATAGTACAGTGGGGCCCAGAGGTGTTGTCGTCCGTCACTGGCTACCGGCTTGAGTCATTGGACCCGAGTCAATTCGTTCTTCATTTTTTTTACCTTAAAATAAATGTATTTATATGGGGACTGTGTTACTATTCATTCTTTAATTACTTCTACTTGATGCCGAGATTCGACTTTTCTTTTCTTTGTGAGAGAGTCAAAGTTTAAATGGTGAGGGTATTGTTAGTGCGACTATTCGGGAGCAGGTGCGTTTCATTTGGTTAATAAGTCTATTACCTGAAATAGGTCTATAATGTCCGCAGCCGGGTTAGTCTGCTTCTTTAAAATCCTCCCCACTTACACGGTCTCTGCGTCCTCTAACCACCTACAGTAACACGAGCCGCGTACTGCAGTGCGTTTACGGTTACGCTTACTCTTACGTAGCGGCTGGTTAACGAGATCACGCGCGACTCGTTAATGAGTCACTACCGTGCGTGGGCCTTACAGCCCAAGGACCGTGACGATGTTCACCAGGTCGCCGATCTTTCCGCTTTCGGCGAAGGAACGAGGGACTTCACAAGTGCGAAAGTTACGCCTACATTAATATACAGCATAGGATATAGCGCGCGAAGGGATAATATTTGAAGATTCTTATTGCCGGTGTAACGAGGCGCGAGAAATGATTGATAGTGATTTTCTTGAATTTTATCTTTCTTTTTTGATGAAAGGAAGCGAGTAGGTCATCCGTTGAAATGACGATAGCAGTCAGTTTAGATTGGACTGTACGAGGTGGCTAACGAGACTAGATGAAGGAATGAATGAGCGAATGAGTCCCATTCCGTTGAGCTCCCTACTCTCCCCAACCGTATGAATTAAAGTGAACTGACCTGTAAATCCTTTTATCATGAGACCATTTCCCAATAGTACTTATACCCGTGGAGGACACTGCCGGGCCCAAAAGCGAGAGGGACATCAATTACCTATTCGCGCATTCCTCCGCGACTTGAAATTTAAATTCCTTTAGTTCTGGAGACACGGTGAAGATAATGGTTTAATTCGTATCAAATTAGCATACCTTAACGAGCGGACCCAGCAATGGCCGGCAATGCTTTTTGCCAAGGCCAAGACATAGTAGATGGTAACGCGGAATGAGAGTAAAGAAAGAGAGAGAAAAAAAAAGTGATATTGGAGAACAAGGTAAAAGAAGAAAGAAAGGGTAGCAGTGAAGATAACCCAAACCAAAAATTCGTAAAAATAAGTCCCAATCTGGTAGCAAGAGCCAAAGTGGGAAATAAGGCCCATTACGCGTCCCGTATCGATCCTTGCTGTCTCCTTCGCTCTTGGGCGCTCATTCCGCATCTGGAAATTTCTCGCTTCTAAATACTCGATAATTAAGACATCGGTCCGGGGCCCGATGTGTATTGTCGCTTTATATTATGCCGTCACGCCACTCGGCCATATCTTATTTGTAATTCGTATCGGCGCACGAGTTCTCTCCACTTTCTTATTCTCATCTGGCCAAAAAGACTCGCGCGACGAGTCGGCTGTGTGTTGTGCTGCGAGAGGCCCGTTAATATGGGCCGGCGTCGGGACCCCAAAAGAAAAGGGTCCGAGTTCAGTGGGATTGAAAAAGGACAAAATCAAGAGTAAGGAAAGAAGAAGAATCGTTATAAAAAAAAGTATTAAAAAACGGAGAAATAGTCAAATTAAATTAACCAGAAAAATTTCGGGGGCCTTATGCGTGTATATACCTGTACTTCTTATGGTTAATGCAAAAAGGAAGAGAGGAAATATTTCGTGTATAAAAACACAGTGCCTATACAAACATGTATAAAGAGTGTCAGGGGCCCCGAGGCTCTGCTTGGCTGACCTCGTCCGGTAATAAGAATAAATGTGATTCTATTAAGGGTTCACTTGTTACGACAACGCTAGGTGGTCTTCCCTCTCTTACTCCTTACAGTATTTTTTTACGATATTTATCTACCCATCACCTTTCTACCCCTTCCCCTCCCCCCGGCCCCCCCCCAACAATTGTCTCTATCTAATCAATCCAATCGAATCAGAATTGCTTAAGCTTTTTATTTTACTTCTTGTCCCTCGAACCAATAATGAAGTGTTTTCATAGTTTTTGTACTATTAAACTGACAAATTATCGAATTATTTTAATTAAGAAATTCTTTTATTAAATATTTTATAACTTAAATTGCCACAACTTGTCCCTAGTACTAGATTATTTCTAATGTATTGCAATCTTGAAATTGGAGGCCTTTTCGGTTCGTATTGAACTTCTTGTTCTTTCTTTCGCTATATTTACTCACCGTGCGTTGACGGATGTAGAATTCCCGACGTCCTCCATGGACGGCTTCCTAGAACGAAACCACGAATGTAATTCGTTATTGTTTGACTGTAGTTGCATCAGTGCGGACGCGTGGGCGTTGTACGAGGAGTAAATATTCGGGCTTTGCCACATTCTCCCGTAAGCCTGCACGTCCATTGTACAGTTTCTTCTCTATTCAATCAATAGTGCACGGTCAAGAAAATGTCCTTCGTATATTGCTCTTTGGAAGAGGTTTTTTTAAAAAAAGAAAAGAAATTCAATTGCATCCGTTGCGTAAACTAATGTTACACCAATGAATCTGTTCACTATTAATTGTTTGATACCCGATGGCGAAATTGACAAACAAAAATATCAAAACCATGTGAAATGTCACAAGAAGGACGGATACGCGTGACCTCTTATTCACGAGACGTGCACGCGGCACGGAGGCGCGTGGATAAGTGTCAAAGAGATTCGGTGCGTCGCGTGCTGGCCCTCGTGTTTGGGGTAAATTTTCCACCCCCGTGGCGTAACATCATCCCCACTATGTTCTCATGCTCTTGCGCGCGTCCCTACTATACGCTCATGAGAGAGAGAGAGAGAGAGAGAGAGAGAGAGAGAGAGAGAGAGAGAGAGAGAGAGAGAGAGAGAGAGAGAGAGAGAGGGAGGGAGAGGGAGAGAGAGAGAGAGAGAGAGAGAGAGAAGGAGAGAGAGGGTGACTGCGAGTAGAGAGAGAAGAGAAATGGAATGATCGTGAGTAACAGTGAAGGGATATCTAAGAACTACAAGACAGCGAAACTACCCTCTACGATTTGGCGCGACGTCGGAATAAACCGCGATCCGGGAATGCTTTATCTTCATTTCCGACGTCTCGAAGCCCCGCGACGCCAATAAACCCCGGTATCTCCTGTATTATCGCAGTTTCCGTACACACCTACCTTACCTATCAGAGTATCCCACGTCCCCTTACGAAACATCTTAAGAAGGGATACCTGCACCTTACTGCTTTCTCTTTGATCCAAGGAACGATACTGATACATTTTTTCTACACGGAAAGAATTTTTCGTTAATTTTTCCTATGAAATTCACAATAAAATTTACTGTGGAATATCGTTACCATTTTAGTACTTATTGTTTATAACATACGATATTTTAAATGGCTACAAATAAATTTTACAGTGCACGTGGGAAAAAATTTTTACTTGCAATTTTTACTGCGTTTTACAATGTCAATGTTTTTTTGGTTGACTTCAAAGGTATGAAAAGTACAGTGCACTCCACGGTAAAATTGAATGCAGCGCGCGAGATAACTTGACTGTATTAGATGACTTTTTAAATTCAACAAGGTAAAATTCTTACTTCTACACTACATATTTTGAAATGTCAAAACTTTTACCGTGCACGTCGGTAAAAGCTGACGTATCATACTTACTTTTTAGGATATTTTCATGAATTGTTCTTAAATATACATATAAGTAATATTTTATGAAATGCCATGATGTCCCCTGGTTATCGTAAGTTTCACGATAATTTTTATTACAAAATTCTCTCCGTGTAGGGGGATTGCACAACCCTTTTGTACTTTAAAATAGTTTCAATTAATAAAAAATAATGGGTCACAACTTATGCACAGGTACAATACATATAAATTAAAAAAAATAAGTTTAACTAAAATTACCAATCTCGAAAAATCATTCAGTTGGTTTGATCAATCAACTACAAGCTATGAAAAACTTGAAAACAGTGGAAAAAGTATTTGACTGTTTTTTAACCATACATCAAATATTTTCCACCGGTGCGTATAATCTCCTCTTTTTCTCGACCGCCTGTGTTCTATAGTATGGTAAGCATGAAAAAGGTCGTGGCTTTTGTGTCGAAAGAAAAAGTGAACTACAGCCCCAGTTACACAAGATTTTGTAACGCCTTAACTGGGAACTCGACTGGCAGGTATGTACCTCTGGGCCGGTGCATTAACCACCATTTCTACTGATACTTGGTACCAGCAGTACTACTATTTCTACTACTACCGATATAGCTACTGTACCCGTACGTGTGGATGATGATCATCATCATGAGTGCTAGTACCAGCACTAGTATAACTGTTACTGTACCATTGCCACTATTACTACCAGTTGCGATACTACCATCATCTAAGGTACTGACTATACCTTTTGAGCGAGCGAGTTCTTACGCGATGGCGAGAGTACAGTCATTGCCGCTCGTTTGCGGCTGATCTCTCTTAAACTCTTTCTCTTTCTCTCTTTCTCTGCAACTCACTCTCTTAACTAACTAAATTCCCCATACTTGGAATCATTCTAGCACTTCTTTATACACGCCGATCAAGGAATTGGAATCTTCGTCTTTGTCTTTCCTCTTTTCTCTCTCCCTCAGTTCCCCTCTCCCCCTCCCCCCACCCCTCTTTCACTCTTTCTCGCTCTCTTATATATTCTTTTATTTTCCTTCTCATGGAATTCCTACATTATTTCTATTCTTCAATTCCATCAGAAGTCGAACAAAAGCAGAACGTTTGAAACAGGACAGAACTAAATCTACAAGTGTACAGCAAGTATATATACATATAATGTGTACCATACGTGTACTAAATAGAGTTCAGCTAATTCATCGAAATTACAGTGACATTCCGTGTAATCGAGAGGAAGAAAATTCTTATTGAATTTAATCAAGAGCAGTAACATTGGATATAAAAGTTTATCTTGAAATTCAAGTGAAACAGAACGGAATTAATTAATGATCCAAGTAAATTCTATAGGCGACTAATAACAACAATAATTATGAACAAAAATACGAAGTGACGCATAAATAAAGATACTCAGAGTGAACGAGTGACGTTGTCCGAAACTTTAGAGATCAATACTTCACTTCGGTACTTAAAATGAGTACATACAGTACAGTAAAATATCAGTGTCCTAAATGCGGTTCAGTTGCCTCAATCTCAGTGGACAAAGATCGCCGCCATGTTTCGGTCTCTGCTGTATATGGGAAGATACTTGGAAATAAAACAGTTCTCTCGAAAGGACTTGTTGCAATAAGACACTTAGATTAATAGCCGATTCGTACTAATTACCAGTTTATGAGCTCATGTTATCCTGATATGTATCAGGATAAAGACAGGGTACCAGGGGGGGGGGGGATAGCCACTTGACCAAGGACAGTTTTTTCCCTTACATCTTGGTGTCATTGAACCTTTTTTTAAAAGTTGATTCTAGCATTTTATCTCATTCAACCTTCTTCTACCTGACTTTTATCGAAATCTTTAACTCCTTCCTTATATCCTTTCTACCTATAGTACCTTCGTCCTTCTTACTTACATCCTTCTTCTCTCTATTCCCTTTTGATCGAACTTACCGTACTTATAAATTGCCCCGACGATCTTCAAGAACAATGCAACTTCGGTCCTACTCGGACCCCTCGTTCGACTTCTTGTCGGTTCTCAAACAGTGGCGTAGCGCTTGCCGTTTCTTTGCCGACATATAGAGCAAGGATATAGATCGAGAAGATCTGTCGATGACGATAATCAAGCTTCAATTCGGCACAGGTGGTAAATTCAAATAATTGAAACACATATGAGGGGCGTATGATTTTTCGATAAAATTTAATAGATATGTATATTTCTGATAATCATCGTGCGCAATGGGGTTGTTCTTCTTATGTGGTTCTGTATTTCTGGGGGATAATCTTGTTTAATTTAAGGATTATCCTCAATGGAGTTGCGATGGTTGGCTAACCTGTAGGGAATGTCCTATACCAAATTAAATGCTACCACGTCGCGAGATCGTAGCGGCCGCAGGGACTCGTTCTCATTCCACTACCATTTTCGGAAAACAGCATTTTACTGGTCGCCGTGGCTCAAAAAGCGGGCAGTTAATCGCGTACAATACGCGACTCATGCGCGGGCGCGCGGACAAAAAATTATTTGTCAATTAAAATATACGGAGCGACATTATCGCCGCAGGAAGAAGCCAATCGCTGTGGATTTTTATAACATTGAGCTCGTTCGATATGTACCGGGAAAAAAGCACTTTGCAGAGAAAATGTAAGGCTCCAATGAGGACGTGCAGGGGAGGGGGTGGGGGGAACACAGTCGCACACTTAAAAATCATACCAACGACTAGAATGTCAGAGTCTTTGGCACGTGGATCAAAAGACGTTGGATATATGTAAATTAAGAAAAAGTTATTAAAGTTCATTAAAATTTTCCAAAATCTAAGTATGCAGACCTCGCAAGAAGTATTCGATAGTAATAAGAAGATAAATAGTCTTGAAAGTACCCCTACGATACTGTGCTAGTAGCGCTATGAGTATCGGGAATTCACGACGGGACGGCGGTTTGGCACATTTTTTGGATCGCGGGAATGCCGACGCGAGCTATTAGACGTTCTCTGGACATCTTTTTACGTGACTCTGATGCGGCGCGTTGCGACCACGTCAAAAAAAGGCTCCACGAACGAGATCGGCATTAACGAGGGTTCGAACTTGACTATGAAAGATTGAAAGAAATCTATAAACTGCAATGTGCACTGTGTTCCTAATTGCTTCACTCTTGACAAATCATTTCCAGATGAGTCGAGCACAGCATACACAGGAGACCGTACTGCCATATTGATTGTCAAAATAAATAATAATTTTCATTCCATGAGCTACCGTAGTAATCTCTCCCACCCTTGACTCTGCCTCTGTATATAGATATGTATGTATTCTATTATCCATTTAATATGGATGCCTTTTGACGGCATCTTGCCGGAAGGAAAAGCGCATTCTCTATGTGGGCGTCCAGTCGGTAGTAAAACCTGGCTCGTGGTCGCCCGAGGGTTTCATTCAACCGGTGGCCGACTCGCCCACTCGCTCATTCATTCATACTCGCTGCACGCGATTTGAATCGATAAGCGAACCATGGAAGCTGCTACCACTCTGCTCCGATGGTATGGTATCCCCCACCTGTAGACCTCTTTCTCGATGCAGGATCCAGCAGGTACTGGGCCATCGGCAGGCGAGCGTCCCAGTCAGATCGGGCCTGGTCGGGGACCGTTGCGCAATGGTGGGGAGCGCCCGAAGTCCCACGAAGAGAGACGGACAGGAGCAGAGGCGCTCATTACGTGCTGCCTATGCGCCAGGAATGTGCCGGCACGGCTCTTCTCTTTCACGATACAATAAATATAGCCTACGGGGTCTTCAGCTCTCGGAGATTCGAGAGAAGGAGAGGTAAAGAGAGGAGAGTGAGAGAGAGAGAGAGAGAGAGAGAGAGAGAGGACAGTTCGACGCGGGTTCTGTCAATCTTTGAGTGGGAGAGACAAAAACGAACAGATTAAGTAGACAGACCCCGAGTGCCTACGGATTGAACCGACCAACGGTCGACAACAATGCCCCTAGTAACGACATCCAGTTAAATCTGATCCTTGCAAAAAATACTCGCTACCGTCGGCACGCTCCCTTCGTCAGGCCTTATACCTGGTGCAGACTCTGAGGGATCCTCTCAATTTATTATCTATTATCTTACTATTGTAAAAGCGAATTTATTGTATCAGCTAATAAGCCATCCACGAAGGGACATATTTAAAAGATGAATGATCCAAGAATGATTTTGGGCGATGGATTGATTGTCGGTGGGTAGTAATGGTAGATAATTAGAGAGTTTAGGGAAGTTTTTGAATTCATTTCTTTTTTTTCTTCTCGAATATAAATTGGTCTTTTAGCCCCCGTCGGATTTCGCGATCGAAGAACGGGAGCTCTTTGTATAGCCACTGTTAAGATCGTTGGAACCTACAGTGAGATGCTGTGGCATTCCCTGTATCTGTATCAAACTTCAAAGGATCCATTGAGTACGGTGGCTAAGCAATGCATGGCAGCCCATGTTAAATCAGCTGATCAATCAAGCCGTGCGCACCGTTTAATCGATACTTTAATAATTATTAACCTGCACCCGATCAGGCCCCGGAGGCTCGTACGCCTCTGCCCGAATCGTTCACGGTACTCATGGAGCGATTTTTGCGTTATTAATCTGCCCTGGATCCTAACGATCCGACCAGTCTCGTGAAATAATTGCGTGGTCCTATAATAATAGGCCCCCTTTACCTTTTTATCTACGCCATGAAAGCATATCTTTTGCTAAGATTTGGAAAAATATCAAAAATCAATTTTTTTCCTATTCAAACTATCATCTTGTCAATAGTGCATTGTCATACAATACATATTATGCAGAATTTAATTACTATGGTTATAATATATATTAGCAGGAGAGTTTATTATGCGTGTCCGAATCGCGAGAAAATATATTAAAAGCGTATACGAAAAAGACGTAATGGGCAGAGAGCAAGAGAGAGAGAGAGAGAGAGAGAGAGAGAGAGAGAGAGAGAGAGAGAGAGAGAGAGAGAGAGAGACAGAGAGAGAG
>JARQTH010000364.1:50057-133958 GCA_030142595.1 Trachelus iudaicus | reverse complement strand
TTTAGAGAGTGCGCATAGCAATGAGATAGGACGGAAATCGGAAACTAGAGACGGACTACGCACCTTAGCAATTGGGGTGATAAGTGAGGCTTTCCAAGCTGTTGGAAAGACACCGGTCGATAAAGAGAAATTAAATATCGATGTAATGATTGGCAATAAGAGTGACTTAAATGTTTTATAGGCTTGTATAGGCACATTATCAGGACCACAAGCTCGCGTTACTACCCTCGATATTGCTTTTTCAACGTCAGTTTCTTTAACTCTGGCCAGGACTACTTGCTCATCATTGTCATTATCAGCTTCTGTAGCAGGAAACAGAGTGTTAAAGTCCGATAACATTTCACCCGAGGACACTGCTGCGAAGTGCATATTTAGTGAGTTAAGCGATAGCTGGGGCGGTAGTTCCCGAATTACGGTTTTAGTAATACCAAGCCTGGTCATCTCTGTCCAAAAACGACGCGTATTGCCCGCAGTATCAAACCTAGTCTGAATGTAGGCAACCTTTGCACTGCGCCACATCTTCTGGGCCTCTCTTCGCAGTTGAATATATTTTTCGTGGACATTTAGCATTCCTGATCGTTTGGAGGCCCTGAAACACGCATCCCTCTCACGCCAAAGAGCTCGTAGTTGAGGAGTAATCCAGGGTGCAGGAGATCGCTTCACTTCTACTTCTCGAAGTGGTGTGGACCTCTCCATAATTTCGCTCAGCAAGGAGTTGAACACCCGAAGTAGTTGATCAACACTTGGCTGGCTGTCCATAAGGGATGTCTCATAGGTAGATAGTATAGCTGCAGCGGCGTCCAGATTAGCATCATCCCAGGCACGATAGCGAATGATACGTTGTGCACATCTTAGAGGTGCGTACTTGATGCAAATATAGATAAGATCATGTCCCGAAAGAAAAGGCTGCGCAGACTGGCCCCATGCATCTAATTTAGCAAGGTCGCTTACAGCGCATATGTCGAGCCGAGAAAGAGAGAGAGGGAGAGAGAGAGGGAGGGAGAGAGAGAGAGAGAGAGAGAGAGAGAGAGAGAGAGAGAGAGAGAGAGAGACAAAAACGAATCACAAGTCAATAGCAATAATAATAAACGATCTCAAGAATAACCATACATATGACCATACAATCTATACCCATGCAACGAAATTGTACATCTTGTGCGCACTGCACTGTAGTTGGTAGAAAAAATTGTTTAAAAAATGATTACAATATATTGTGTGCATATACAGCTGTATATAATATATACGAAATGAATGTGCATGTAGGTATGCGCGCGCACCTTGAAGGCGATTAGGCCCCGTTGATGGGTTGCAGTCTTGGAGGGAAGGCTTGAGAAGAAGGATAGGGGGTGCCGAGAGAGTAGGCGGGAGGGGTGGGGGTGGGGGTGAGGGGTTGATGTTACACGGGGATGAGCAGAGGATGAAAGGGTGGAAGGGTGGAAGGGACTGCATAGGCCGCGTGCACCGGTAGGCATAAATAACGAGCCAAGAAGTTGCGCCCGGTTATCGGTGAGGTGTCGCACATTTTAAATAAAAGCTGGAACTTTGAGCGTAACAAAAAAGTAGTTTGGAAAAACACGAGATTTCAATTAAAGAGACAAGCCTAGTAATGAGGCAGGCCGGATTTATTGGCTCGGGATGCGACGGAGGCGCCCGAGCGTCTGCGTCGGTGTCTCTCTCGACACTTACTCGCACGACTTTAGTGTCCGCATACGGATATGTAGTCCCGCCTTTATGGAAAAGTGTGTTGCGTCCTGTGGGCTCGAACGCGTGAGTATCTGTATTTTTTGGACCTTACTGGACCCGATAGTTCTAATGACTTTGTATAGGTTTCACGCATACGGATATGGATAGTATATTTTTATTAACTTCTGAACCGTCGGACGGCTCCATATAAGCCGCTAACGGGTTGCTAGACGCTTGTTACTTATTGAAATAAACGATATATCACCTAGCATATCGAAAATTTGGATAAATTCAAAAAAGTGCGGAGGTCTGGAGGTAAAGGATCACGTCATCGTTGCTCGAAACGTTCGGCCTCATTTACATACGGAATAAGGAATTTCTTATTGTTTCGCAATCATCTTCATATCTTTTCCAATCTACATTTTATTACCTATTTACTTAACACCTTGATATTACTCTTTTTTTTCTTAGTTTCTTTTAAGCTTTGTATAGACCGTATCAGTCCTTACGATCTTTTTTTTTTCTTGTTTCGTATATCAATCATTACACAGATTCGTATTCTTAGAAAAAATTCTCTTTATATGATTATGTACATATACATATATATATTCGTACCAATACAAAGAGTACATACCGAATTAGTTCAAGAAAGTACCTATTTCCTTCGATTTATTCAGCAAAATTTATATCGGGCCTCTAGACTGGTTAATCATTCCCTTATTCTTTGACCCCGCTAGCCACTTTTGTATCTTCCTCCATCCTGCACCCTTCGAAAGTCAGAAAACGGGCAGTAGACGGCAGTCAGGTTAGCTTAGGCCACTGCCTTGGTCTCTAAACTAGTCCCCGAACTGCCCACCTACCGGAATCCTGAGTCGAAGCACGAGAATCATTATTATCACGCGATCGAGCGATCTGCTTCCGTTTACATTAGCAAACCTTTCTCAAGGGTCTTCGTGCCCTTCTTAATACCCTCTTACACCTTTTTTTCTCGATTAGCCTAGACCCTTAGGTTCGCAGATTCCGTGTGGATAATCGAGGATTGACAATAGCAAAAAAGTAATGCGGAAAACTCAACTCATGCAGGGGAACAAATCAATCAGTTCTCTTTGCAGTTAGAGAAAGATGGCAGCACATTGCACCGATAAGATAACGGTTCGATACTTTCATTCGATTAATGAGCTGATTAACATCTTGTCTAACCAAGAATATATTTTTATGAGCTAGTAATAGCCCCCTAACATGGCAAACTTATTATCGCCGTTTAGAACGCTATTTATGTTTTTCTGTCACACCTTTATAACAGCGCTTATACAGAAGGACCAAGAGTAAGAAAATGACCTAACCTAACTTATCCCTGGTCTCCCCGACCCTGTTTTTATGCCTCGTAATATGTACTCAAGCTCGGCAGCTTCTCTTCTTACTCTCCTTAACCTGGCCTTTCACGTTAAGGCTTAAACACACGATAGCGAAGTAATCGTCTTTCTGAAGCAGCGCGGTAAAAACACTTCGATACGAATCGCCTTACTTAACGCCGATTGGCTTCGGGCTAGGACTTGCTCGTCCCTCGTTATATCATGTAATTTTTATCGAATCTCAAATACGATCTCGGCACCGACGCTCAAATTATGCGTCTCTTGCCTAAAGGGTTCTTCCTTCTCTTTCTCTTTCTCCAATACAATTTTTTTTTTTCAATAACAACCTGTATTACGTACAGTACGTGAATGCTGCAAAGAGTACGCTCCGTTGATGACGTCAGAGGATTCATTTAGAACATTCTTCTAAACTGAATTGCATATTGTTCATTAAAAAAACCTCTTTCAATAATTTTCTTTTCTGCAAAAGAAGAACGTCCGATACGATATAATTGTAATAAAAATCTACTGGTTACAAGTTATGTACAGTTGGCTGCATTTGTTACGGCAGAAGTCAAGTTACGCCGGATAACTGTCGTTGTGTCTTTTGTCTTTGTCATTTTTTCCCCATCTTTTTACTTTTCTTTGTCTTACCTTTCTCCCCGACTCGAAACGGGTTCCCTGAAGGGTTGATAATTCGTCGATTAAATTGGAAACGGCCGAGCTAATTGTGCAGGCCGTGTATTATTCATGGGAACGCGCTACCTTAGTGGTAGCGACTACCTACTCGCGAACGAGCCGATCGACTCGAGTGAGTAAAGTAAGTAAAGGGAGTAAACGAAGTAAAGCGAATAAAGGGAGTCGAAGTAAGTCGAGTTGCGTGGGGGGAATTAAGGACAGCTATAGATCGCTGCAAGGTATACTCATACATTACAGCTATATAGATTGTTTCACTGCTACTTCATCCAGTCTAAGGACAAAAACAACCTGGTATCTCTCGTATTCGGAGAAATGACCGAAAAAGTGCAGTACTCTCGATGAATGGATATCGATAGTTAAATAATACATTTAAGTACAGTTATGAAATTGACTGTCCGTACTAACCTGACTTATCGGAAAGATACATTAATTAAATCACTAAATCGTAATATCAATAAAATATCCTTGAGAATGCTATACAACAACATAAAATTTCCCATGTTCAAGGATTCTTCTAAACAAATCTCTCAGACCAGAATTTCTGTAGACTTTGTAAATCAGGAAAAGGAAAGGAAAATAAAGAAAAAAATCATGGACGTCTTTGTAGGTAGCATAATATCGGTATCTGGGAGCGGTTCAGGTAGAGGAATAAAAGTATAAATAGTACTGGATAGTATAAAGAGAATAAAAGGAGCTGGAGAGAGAGAAAAAGAGGGAGAGAGTAAGAGCGAGAGTGAGAAAGAGAGAGAGATGAAGGCACCTGTGACAGATGCGTAGCGCTTATACTAATCGCCGACTCGGAAGTGTTAACAGGTCGGCATTGTCATTCAAAGGGGCCTTTCCTCTTCTTGAATTAACATAAGCTATCGACCGGACTCTCGTTGAAAACGCGCGATTAGCATAAGCCAGTCCGCGGGGCCGGGCTATGCTAATTCCGATGCAGCGCGTCCGTCCACATCGGACGACACCAACGAGGACGTCATGATAAAAGATGCCAACGGTACCTATCTGCTCAATGAATTTCATCCGATTGATAATGACTTTTTAACTACTTATGCCATATGCATTCCAATCGAGTAATTGTACGAGTAAAAGTAGCAAACGACGTAGCATATATATACATATTTATATATACACACGCACACATATCTAGTCAAGCTTAACAATTTTCTGTACATCGATCAGCAAAGCTGGTATAGAAGTAATCTAACCTTAACTACTAGAGTCATTAATGTAATAATTATAGGATGCGTTACCGCACTGAATTTCTTACTGACAATTCCAGTTGCGCAGTAGTCGCATAACCTAACCCTATATAACCTATAAGAAATTGATATTACGTTGAGTGCAGGATTCAAGAACTCGATAGAGTTCCTTTCTTCCATATGTACTCGACTGGTTTCTTACATGAGCAGGGGGAATATGATCAACACTGTAATTACGAGAATCTTCGCGAGAGGAACTTGATGGATTAGGAAAGCTTGGCCTCAGTAACGTCTCAAAAATGGGGCCCCTCTTAGAAGGGCCTCCATTGAGAAGGGATGGTGTACGTACAGGGACTGTGCGCAGAGGTCACTTGTACAGTTCAAGTCATCTATCATGGCGGTCGACCATAATTATTACGTCGATGCGTTCATTCTTTTTAATAATAATATCACTAAGCTTTGATGCTACTCGCAGCTGCGTGGGCGGAGATTACCTTTCTTGAAATCAATCTTTATTTAAAATATAATAATAATAACAATAATGGTGTATAATAAGATTCATTGCGAATCTTTTTGCACCTTTGCCATTATGAAATAATTAACGATATCGTGGTAATGGGCTCAGCTGCATTTAACGTAAATCATTAAAATATTTAATCGTATTTCAAAATTTTCTAATACGCTTTTTTAAACGACAAAATTTTATTTTATTTATTTTTTGTAGATTATCACTGATAAAGATTTTTTTGTATTTTCCTTGAAGCAGTCGTAAGATGCTGCCGACAATGAGTTATGGTCGGATTTTCAAAAAAAAAGAACATAAAAAAGAAAACAAGCATTCCCGCTAGGTGTCGCATCATAAAAGAATACAATTATTATAACTCGTTAGCATCCGAAGCGTTCCATAATTATCGTCCCGTTTAATGGCGTCGGCCCGAGCAAGGCTGTCCACGACATAATGAGTAAAATCATCAGCGGCTCGCTTGACATAACGGCTTACGCCTGTTTGTTCAGCAGGGCCCATTTCTGAAGAGGCCCTATAGGTCCTTCCTTCGGAACTTTTCAAGATTCTTGTACAGAATCTAGGACCTTGTGTATAAGTATCTACAGTTTGATCTTTTCGATTAAAAAAAAAAAGCCAGTAACAACTAATTCAAACGAATGACATTTATCGCTATCTATACAACGTTCTTATGGAATTTGAATTTCCCGCTAGGAAATTCTTTACAATACTACAGCTCGTGCAATTCTTTCTCAATGCTAAAACATTAACTTCAGCGCACACAATGCGTCACGCATATGCGATATACGTGTGTGATACTGTGTCATACAATATACCTTTATATCTCCTAGAGATTCACTTTGATTGCAGCATAGGTGCACCTACATATACCTAGGAAAATGCACAAGCCTCAAATGCAAACGTCTCGCACCGAAAGTTTAACGAGTATCGCCCACGCCGTCACTTGACCTCCCTTCGTATATCGCAGTTAACCTTATCAACTCGGCCCACGCCTCATACCATCCTTCTCTCGTGCCTTCTGTGTATTCCATCCATATGTGCCTCATGTTCCTCGTGTAAAGTGCACACATGCCATATATGCACGTATGTACTCCCTTCAATCCTAATTCACGTATGTACAATGTGCGCACATATATATATATATATATATGTATATGCCGACAAATCCTAATGACAAATTCACGAACATTGCTGTGCAAGTATAATGCACACATGTGCTGGCAATACTGCATCTAGTATTTCATCCTTTAATGCACTCCAAGGATACACCATGGAAAGTCTATAGATTAGTAGTAAGACATTTTGCATACCCGTACCAGTATGTATAGCGAAGTCGAAGGGTGTGGGATAATATGTAATGCCAAAAAAGCCGCAATTTAACCGAGAGCCATAGCTGTCTCCGTGTTTTCGCATTCGGTGAATTATAAGGTGCACCACACGTGGCACTTGCGAATTTGCAGGCGTGTACGTCCCGATATCCTCCCATTGGAGCGTCGCGCCGCCCGCCGTCTCGTTATATTATCTTCGCTAGCTGAGTAATGCGTTTTTATATTTATCGGAGTTTCGCGCGCTTTGATTCATGGCGCCTGTGCACGAAGAGATTATTCTCAAAGGGAGAAATCCAATTTCTCTCTTTCTCGAGCGCCTCGAGCGCTCCCTCTTTCCTTTCCCTCTACTGATCCCTCTCTTCTCCTTTATCTTTTTTCTTATTCAACGTAGCCCCTTTCTCTCCTAGTTCCTTTTCCATGCTAATAATCCTTACACCCTTAAACCAGTACGCATGGCCAGGTACGTGTCTTGAGAAACACTCCTTTCCCCCGCCCCCCCCCCTCTTTCCCTACGTTAAAGGGATGAGTTCCTGTTTTTATTTTCATCCTTCTCCGTTACGCTCAATTTCTATAGGCTCTTCCATATGTGCTGTCGTATGGAAGGGAAGATAGGCCTTTCCACCCCCTAAATTTCAAGATATTAACGAGCTCCTTCTGTCCGCTGTCTTTTATTTTTTCTCTGTCCTTCTCTCCCTCTTCACTCCCATCCTCGGAGACATTTTGAAATATGCATTATGCGGGGATTATGTTTATGCATGCCGCCCAGACCACTTCGTGTATTTTTCTTTGATACATTTCTCCGAGCATCTTCGCGGTGCAACCAAGATCGGGTGAGATTTGAATAAAAGTATCTCAACGCCAACCAACCCTGTGGAGTACGTGTGTGCTGGAGGGGTGCGGCTCGTTCGCCACTTTTTACGAGTCTGCACCCTCATTAAATATGTATAGGTTGTCGCCCTACCTACTCCTATACAACTACTTTTACGTACCTAGTATTCTTATTGGAATATCTGTTCGGTGGTGGGCCCCCTTAAGGTACCCCTTCTCATCCACCCTAAACCACTGATAACATCATCTCTTCGATGATTACGTACCGAGCATACGCTTCTTGGATTACGTGCATTTACATACACCAACTATCGCAAGGGAACTTCTTGTATTATCTCATCCGTTAAAGAAAAATCTGTCATCGACGACCTTGAAATATTTAGTCCTACAGCCAATCTTACGGGCACTGCGAAATGCACGCTGAAGCATAGAAATGCAAAAAATAACGTAATAATCGATTGATATAAACGATTACATTGTACGAAGTCCAAGCAGTAACGACATTTGAATAAAAGGTGAAATTTTTATATTAAGAATGTAATCGCATCAAATGTCAGTGGTCGGCTGATGATGTACATGTTCTAATCACTGCATAATATTTAAACGATAGCAGCGCCACTCAGCACTGGTTAGTGCACGTCCGTATTTCTGTGGTCGCTTATTAAGACGAAACGGCGTCAGGTTTAATTTCTTGGTGGGACAAATGGCTGGCAAGTTATCAAGCGGGAGCGACGACCCTCGCGCCATTTAAAAAATGTAAATTTGTTAATGCAAGCGTTGGGGGTTGAGGTGGTTTCTTGCCATCCAGGCGGCAGCCGGCTAGTCCGCTTACCAGTGGGTGGCTGGCTGAATACAGGAAGGGTGGCCGAGTGAGTTGGTGTGCGAAAATTTGTCGGCTGGCCCTTCTTCGGGTGGCGAATGAGAGACTTGTAAAAAAAAGAGAGAAAAAGGGTGCGGAGAAAAGTATAGAAAGGGCCCGAGCACCCCATTACCTGAGGCTATTATCCAATACAAAAAATCAAATAAAATATGCTAAGTTACGCTTCGGAGACTCTCCTCCACGTGTCGAGGGGTTCTGGAAACATTTTATTTTTTCTTCACCCTCCTTTTTTCTCCCTTTCTTTCTTCGTCTCTCCTCAGCTCACCCTTATTAGATGCCTACCCTCTAAGGAAAACAGCCCTTCCTATTAACTTCCAATGGCTCGAAAGAATAAGTCGATTCTCCCCGGAACTCACTCGATTTACCTCCCCTTTTCCCCTTTACTTTTTTGTCTTTCTTTTTTTCTTTCTCACCACGGTTCATCCGTCCCATGTAAAATAAGAATAAGCCTACTCCTTCGATGATGCAGCGTCGAGGGTACAGAGTTTCTACCGTCATCCTTCTCATTATTTCTTATCTTTTTCATCTTGCAAGACAAACGCGACTAACACGATAAATTAATCCGAATAGCTAAACGGAGAGGATCTATCATTTAAAATTATCATAAAAATTACGATAATTGTTGGACATTGTGGAATTTTCAATCGTAGTATCTGTTTAATTTAGAGAAATTCATAAAAAGAATCAAAATTAAAATATTTTTTTTCACGAAAGCGCAATGGTAACAAATTGTTACTTGACAATATACCGAGTAAAACTTAAACTTATACCTTGGATGATGTATAAACTTATCTAAAAAAAATTATTATAATTACCATATTAAATTTTACATCGAGTACATTATTTGCATCCCTTATTAAGGCCAAATGAGAAAGAAGTACCTAGTGGATTTCAATAGATCATGTTGTGAGATCATATGATTATTTATCGCGGAGTTCCGAAATAATTCATTTCTCTAATTGTTATCTTCAGCAATTTTGCGACTTATTTTAGTAGAAGAGTGAAAGCGTACAACATTTCCTTATTTTCGGCAGTACGTTTGTCCGACCTTTCCAGTGATCATCGCCAACTTTTTGGATTTTCTACTTTGGCTGCATAAAATTATATTATCAATATGCATTATTGATCGCTACAACTTATTGTAAATCGTCAAAAGATATAAATACCCAAAAGACATCCTTATCGTTTAAATAATAACTTAAATACCTATTGCATCATACATTTAGTTCTTTCACGAGTAAAATAAATTCTTTCTTCGTCAGATCGTAAGCAAAATATGAAATAAAGGTCCACCTTCGAATGATACCATCGAGATGCGGTCGTTAAAAAGTTTCAGTTTTAAAATTTACAATATATATCGTAAAATTTTCTTCGGCTACCATTAAAAATGTTCTGCCTTGTCGGAAAAGAATGAAGGAATACCAAGTTGTTCCACGTTTCCTGTTTTTCACAATAACTTTTACCATAAATTTCACACGAAAAATTATTGAAAAATTCTCTCCGTGTGCGTCGAGATGTCGATGCAAACATTTTCTCGCGCGCAATTCACCTTGCGACACGCTGCTCCTAGCGGCAACAAAAAGATATTAGTTTTCTTTCTTGTCGTTGGAGGAGTGGGAAAATAATATAAAAAAGGCAGAATAATTGAGTAAAAAAAGAAACCTAGAGCAACGACGGAATTTCACAGGCGTGTCTCCATGCGACCATAGGTACTTTTAAGAAAACCCAACAAAAAAAATTATGAAACCAATTGGCCGCATTTCCCACCAATCCAAGTTATTCATTCTCTCTTACTAATCATAGGACTTACCATCCCCATGGCCACAGGGAGAGTGAAACGCTTAAGAGAATCGTACATGCGTACAAACCCACCGAGTTTAATCTAAATGAAACGTAAATACAATACCTGCGTAGACACTTCCTAATAGACGTAACTAAAAAAGACCGTAATCATATGAAATATATATACACACATGAAGCACAAAGAAGGTACGGGATGCAGCAATAGTCCAGAAGGTTCACAAGGAAAAGATACGGAAGTTCAAATGAAATATAAAAAAAAACGGAAAGGCCAGATAGATAATAAGGACCAGGGCAACGCCACGTGGTTGCAGAACAATGTACGGGACACACATATTCGAGGAACTAGATCCCATTAATGTGACCAGGGGCCCCGAAATGAAAAAGAAAAGGGAAGAGCGAGAAATAGAGAGAATGGGGGAGGAAAAAGAATAAAATGAGGTAAAAAGAGAGATAGAGAGACACAGAAGAAATCCACAAATAAAGGAGTGCCGCGGCGCACGGTGCCGCGGGTTTACGTAGCGGCCGGCAAGTTTTTTAACGAGTTTCGTAAAATACGCACGCCGTCACGGTCCGGTTGCGTGATGGGGACCCAAAGAGGGAAGAGAACTGTGAACCGCGTTGTCTTCTGAGGGAGAAATGGAGGTGAACCTCAGTGAGGATGGTAGCAGGAAGGAAGGTTGAAAGGTAGGTAAGTCAGTACCTAGTACCTACGTATAGGTGAGTAGATACTCGCAGAAGCAGAAGATCAGAAGACGAGCCTGCACAGGGGAGCCAGGAGGTTCTTCTGGATGGGGACACCGAAAGGGGCCCCTTTAAAAGAAAAGGGGCCCAGCACGCGCCGAGGAAACTTTGCTCCTACGCTCTTTTTCTGATTCCTTTTTTTACACGCCATACCGTTCTTCTAAGGTTGTTGTCTATTTTTATATACATTAGTATATAGATAAATACTCTCCTGCAAAATTTGAATCGTGAGAAGAATTTGTGCACCGGAAATATTGTGGTAAATATCGGGGAATACAAAAGCAGAAAGAGAAATAGAATAAGAGAGAAAATAGAGAAAGAGAGAGAGAAAAAGTTAGAGGTAGACTGAGCAGCAAGGTATAGGATGTGAGTCCTTCCGTATTTATTGGAGAACTGAAAGTCACCACTAGACTGAATTCTGTGTAGAAAATATAAAAAAAAAGTAAGAAACAAGGATAAAATTAAAAAACCTACGGGACAAATCCAACGCGTGAAATTGACTTGGATCTCGGTAGGATCGAGAATTTTCGAGCGGTGACGTTGCCTCTTCACGATTGGCTGATTCGATCGTTTCTTCACGCAGCTATATATATATATATATATATATATGTATATATATATTTACTACTCATCCACTTCACTTCGTTCTTTCCCGATGAGGATCGGTGAACATCGGTAGAAATCGAAAAACGAAGTCAAGCGACGAACTTAAACTGAAGTCCCGTTAAAGTTCATTACGGGACCCATAAGACCCATGAGTACCTTCAAATGTTGACCCAGCTCAACTCTGACAAGACCTCATTGCCACTAAAGTCAATGTTTAGATGTATAAATAAAAAGATAAACTATTTTTTTTAATTTTATCATAATTATACAAACATAAAATAGATACAATTAAAAAAAGAGGTATTCTCTGCATTATATATACTCTGTGGAATACGGAGGGATGTTCCCTGGCGAGTGTCCTGTCTCGTGTGGAATGCGGCCTGATACGGTTCTTTGAAATAATTAAGGTCCGTCCACACCTATCACTCAGCATTAATGCGACTTCGACGCGCTTCAACGTGACCCGGGTCGTCCATTGTGAACGCAATAGGCCAAGTACGCACGTGCGGTTGTGAACTTTACGCAGTCACCAACCAAAAGGTAAGTGAGTGGCTGTAGGTAGATATGTATTGAACAAAATCAAAGAAGAAAGAAAAAAGGAAAAAGACCCCAAAGAAAAGTATGTATGTATGTATGTAAGTATGTAAGTATGTAAAACGAAAATTCAACAAACCATCCCACTGCTTGTATAGTAGTAGCAGTAGTGCTCCTTCCTGGTAATACTGATTATAATCACCTTGTGTACGTGGAATAAAGTAAAAGGACAATATGGATTGGGCGATGATAATGAAAAAAAAATACTAATAAAATCAAGTAGAGAAACAGGAAAGACGGGGCGGGTGAGGCGGAGGGATTTAAGACGCGCAACGGTAACATTATTCCATTACCATGAATTTCACGGGGCCCCCGAAAGCCTTGAAGGTTGATACTCACTGCCGACTTCTTCGAGACAAGTCCCCTCGTATACACCGGGTACGTATACCTTCATATACAAGCGAACTGGGGCCTCATCGAAAATTTTCATCTAATAAAAAAAAGGGACTATCTATATACCTGGCTGGAGATTAATGGTCTATTATACACCGTACAGATAGTACATGTATGTGTTTGTACGTTAAAAACATAAGATAGAAAAACTTTGCTAATTAATGCCGACGTTAAATCGGGACCGCTTATTAATAGATTCTCGATAGGCGTTTCAGGATTGTGTACACTACGTGTAGAGAAACAGCGAGAAATACAGAGAGAGGGAGAGAGAGGGAGAGAGAGGGAGAGAGAGGGAGAGAGAGCGAGAGAGAGAGAGAGAGAGAGCGAGAGCGAGAGAGAGAGAGAGAGAGAGCGAGAGAGAGAGAGCGAGAGAGAGAGAGAGAGAGAGAGAGAGAGAGAGAGAGGGAGCGCGGAAGAGAGAGAGAAAGGAATAATACATATGTGAAGTCTAAAAATGTTTACAAGCAATATGGGCGCGCGTCGCGCGCGCGATTCCCCGATACACGTCTAATTAAGACGTCGCGATCGGCGCCATGGAAACGATCGGTAATCACGGAGCTACGTAGCTTTATCGCTGTGCCGCATTCAAGTAATATGGCCCGAGTGCACCAAGACAAGGATGAGCTTAAAATGACTCTCAGCCCTGGGCTTCTTGCATTATCGGTAATTCGGATGCATAATTCGCAAGTGGAATGCATTCCTGGTTAAATAGCTACGAGGCGCCCGATCGCTCGATATACAATTTTCATTGGATCTTATTGCGTTTTTTGCAACAGAAAAATTAGGTTCGGCGAAATTCATTATTTTCTTAAAGAATACTTCAACCTTTTTTTCCGCATGTATCCATGCAACTTCAAAGTGTACACTTTGACCATAGTTCTCCGATTCATCACTGATAATGCGGCACTGGTCCGAAGGTCGATAGTCACGTGCAGGAAGCTCTATAACGACTTGAGTAAAGTACATTTTTCGAGGTATAAAACAGAAATGTAACAAAATATCGCTGAGATTGTGACACAGTGCAAAGTGTGAAGTACGTAAGATATCGTATCGGATGGGTCAGCCGTTGAGACCCCGAAGCTAAAGGGAAGCGTAGCCCTGGGCGTAGTTGTATAATATGGGGACGCGCCGCGCCGTGGTTTCGGCAGGCTATAATCAATTCTGATTGCAGTCGAGAATCGCGAGCCGATCCGCTGCCCGATAGCCGAGAAAAAAGTCTGCGACCAACTACCGGCCCGAGTTGGCTGCGGCCGTTTGGAACCGCCAGGCCCAGACCAGGCCGAAACGCGCAGCCTGACTGGGCCAGAGTGGACCGTCTTTACTCGTTGATTCGGAGTTGGCCCATAGTAGCCGCTAGCGGTACCATGTATACTACAAGTCGAAGGATCCTAAGGAGCAGCTATACGGTTCTGCTGTCCTGGACCAGGGGTGCCAACTTTGTCTTGGACTTCTCTGTGTCCGTCTTCGTGTTCCCGCCCGTCCCACCTCCTTGTCGTAGTCGGGAGAAACGACCGTTCGATAAAAACGCAACCAAGTTATTTATCGGTCGCTCAGCGGCAGCCAGCTTGGCTTCTGCCTTTGCTTCTGTTGCACTGCTTTTGCCCCAGGATGCAATCTGACCAATGCTATACGTGAACACGAGTAATGTGCTTCGAGTACTGTTATATATGTGTGCGATATCTTGCCCATTGGCAGTTATTAAATAATTATATAGAAATACGAAACACAGAGAATTGAAACGCGTCGATCTATGGCGGGAAATTTAAAAATTCTAAACGTTAATTTAATAATTAAGATACTGCCTTCCAGTAATCGACACCTTGCATCTCTTTGCGTATAATTTGTAATGCCGTAATAAAATATCTGTATTTTGTTTAAACGAAGCAGTTTTTTACGGAATATCATCCATGAAAATTATTGGAAATTTCATTAATGAGTCCTAGGGCAGACCTTGAATATCCGGCACTGTAGCTTCTTACCATTCCTTACGCATAGCGCGTCCGGTCCCATTAGCAGCCGTGAGGTCGCAGTACATAGAGCCATCATTCAATAACGCATTCAATCCCTAAATAATGTCTATGATAGATATAAGTACTGCGTTACATGGTATATTCTGTGGATGTTAGACTATGTACCGTAAGCATCTAACATTCTTGGTATATCGCAAAACCATGAAGGTTCAGTGATTACGGCAAATGATTTGCGCGCATGCGCACTGGGCCCAAAATAGGATAAAGTCGCTAACTTTAACTCCAAGTTTACTCATCGTCAATATCAACCAAGTGTATAATATACGTTTCTCATCTGTCCTTATAACGACTTGAATTTTTACTCCATACCCGCCGTTCCAGGCACCAATTAGCACAGAGCTTTTTCCCTACACGGGGAGGAGCCAATGTATACATACAGTTTCGTCGGTAGAGGGCTTTTCTTTCAGGCTGTTCGCGGAATATTGCATTAGTCACAGAGGCACGGGCCGGTCGAAGGACATGGAAAAAGTGCTGCCAACCTCGATGGGACAAAAGCTAGTCTTTCTCTTATTTCACCGAAACCTTGCTGTCTGGCCAGACTGTCTTTACCTACTTGTTACCAGCACTTGTGTACTGGCATTACACACATGGTACTATATGTACTACGTTACTGTATTACAAGTTTCAGGGACTCACGTGTTTAATGGTATTTGTAGTATTATCCAGATTGCAATTTTAATAAAATTGACTGTGAAACATAAAGAAAACAAAGATCAAGAATTTTATTGCTCCGGAAGATGTCGTCACGCTACTCTGAGCACAGTTATACTTTTATACAAAGTAATAATGATATAGCTATGACATTTGAGGCTCAGGACAATCCTCGGGATTGAAATTTAGCGAAGCTTGACGAGGTTCGTTCAGATTTTTTTGAAAAGATCGTATTAGATCGATTGGATGTGATAAAACTTTTCGCGTATACCCGTCGAAATACTTTCTGTTTGCTATTGTTAAGAATGAAAATAACGTTTTCTAGCCTACAAGGAATCCTGATTTCCTGTAAATTTTTATTTTCTCTATATAATCCATGCAAAGTGGTATCCCTCCACAGTAGGGCTGAAGGATTGGGGAGGGTCGGCGTTAGATTCAAAGGAGGCAACAAGTGGTCATGCGTGGCTGCCAAACTGACACGCATCATTTTTACTTGTTTTCACGAACGACTCAGATTTCTTTGATTTGAATTTCTATACAATTTTCTCGAACTTCTTCCCTGCCCTGTTCATCCACAGTCTTCGTAGATACGCATATTATACTCGTACGAAGGATTCCTTGATTCATTTGCTTACGAATTTATAATTTTATAGGTTCAAAGGATTCACAGATTTACGTGATGCACGCCATTGCTGGATAATTGATAGCGGAATGCTAATAACTTGGACGAGCTAGGAATTATAATGGGTTTCTTGCATGGCGTGTGTCTCGTGTTTCTTTAAACTTCTTTCTTTTTCTATCGTTGCTACTGCTATCGCTACTGCTGCGACCGTCTACCTGCCAGATCCTGCTGTACTATTATTTATGTGACGATTATCGAATAAATTCATAATGATGGACATTAATTGATTAGCAACACAATCGACAAATTGATGAGCCTCCGAGCAATTCTTCATGAATCATTAATACTTTTACTGTCATCATCGCTTCAACGTGTACATTCGAATTGAATGTTTTTAAAAATATTATGGGGGCAGGTTTTCTAAATCGTAACAGTACCCAATTCAACCCATCGCGATATTTAAGCAATTTTACTGCATTCTTCAGTTATCTATGCAATCTTGTTGCAGAGAAATAGCTCGTTGGCGGTGATACTTTGGTTCTGTATTAGTTTTCGGTAAATAGTTTATATACGTAAAAAATACCAGTTAAGCAACCTAACTTTATATTTTATTTATCTTAGTGTTCCTTACTAGATAAAACTAACGCACCTTTTACAAGTTAATATTTCCTAGGTGATACAACAGTTCAATATATTCCATATTGTCGAAAACGTGGCGAATGTCTAATAAAGAAATGAGATACAGGGGAAATAATTCTTTTCCCATCAGACACGTGTTACCTCGTACCAAAGATCGTATAACTTTTTCAATAATCAATTTAATATCGGTATTAGTTCAGATACCGTAAGGATTTTTCATGCGATCGATTAGACTCTGGTCGACCGACGTATAAAGCGAATGCGATTCGCATCAACCGGACGAGAATTTCGGCCAGAAAAATTATAAGAGTAAAAAACAAAATAAAAACGAAAACCGTTTCAGACGCCGCGCGCACGTGTGCACCTGCTACAAAATACTGATTTCAGTCGAGGTAACAGGACCGTGTCACGTAATAATAATAGACAGAAAGAAAAACCTCAAAGTAGCTTCTTTTTCTCACAAAACCATCTTCTGGGCTATTAAACGCGAAACTGGCAGCGAGTGCCGCGGCCCAAGACACAACATGAAACGCAACTGAAACTATTTAAGTGCTTAATGTGACACGTGTAAGTAGCCAGCGCAATAATCTTATATTTCATATTACACCTTTAGTTTATGAGAGATATCATAGATATCACAACCCTATATTTATTTTATATATATGTAAAATAACCGATGTGCGATTTAGGCCACTAGTCAGCGATAAGGCTGTAACATCAGTTAATGGTAAAGGAAAAAAAAAGGATAAGAACCGGCCTATCGATACGACTGAGAGAAGAGTAGTATAGTGATCCAACCTGTAGTAAGGGAAAGCCTGTGGCACATGAAGATCCATGGGCATGGCGGGATGACTGGAGGGATGATGAGCGGGTGCGGGTGCGTAATCCCCGGCAGCCGGAAGTGGTGGTTGCATCATACCGGCGGCGGCAGCAGCGTGATGTCCGGCGAGCATGGCGCCCCATGGAAAGCCTGGTGCCCCGGGCATGGCGGGTGGGTGATCGAGTTCGATGGCTCGAGCTCCGCCGGGGGCTCCGTGGCCTCCAGGGGCTCCGGCGACCCCGCCGCCCCGGTGCATCAGCCAGCCCTCCAGCACGAGCCTCTTATCGTGTTCCTGGTTGAAAAAATCCTCTCCGATAACGAGGTCCTGATGACCCACCCCGGCAGAAACCCTCAGCACACCCCACGAGGGCGCGCTACCACCCTAAGCAGAGTTACCCCCTATAGAGGACACCTGATGGGATAGTCACCACTGTATCACCACACACTTAAATGACCAATTACGTCACGCTACGACGACGTTTCACACTCGCGTTTAATTATCACCCCCTAATGATGCCAATATTATTATAATAACTACTTACACCTTATTAAACATCCTGCTGTGACAGGGTACCAATTCTATCTACGATCGAGCTACCTAATAACCTTTATCAACAATCAAACTTCCACCCTAATCTATTAACATACTCCTTTGCACAGCTATCAATTCTCGTATATCCGTATCTCTCAGGCTCCCCTGGAGTTATCTGTAATTACACCACATCCCGAACCGTCGAGATTATCACTGCCCGGAAGAAGAGAGCCGCGGATCGGCGCGCAAGCTTGCCGGAGGATACGCGGCGGCCGACTCGGGTCGGCCAGCCTTTGGGAAGGAGGTGGACCGCCAGCTTCGTGGAGCACGAGGACGAGGGGGCCGGGTAGTGGCGGGAGGGTAGGAGGCGGTTGGTGTGGAAGGAAGGTGGAACGTGAGGGGCGGGTGAAAGGGAGTGGGGTATGTCGGTGGTGGTAGTGGCGTTGATGGTCGCGGGGGGGGGGGGGAGAGTCAGGTGGATCTGACGGGGAAAGGAGAGGGGAGGGACTGTTGGCCGTATATATAGAGCGCGTCGGGATGACAGGTGTGTGTGCGCACTAGATTCGCGAGCCGGAGAGTGTGGCTCGGCCATGAATGACCTGGAGATCGGGCCTTCTCGCGGGGGCGGGGCCTCCAGCGGATACTCCGTGGACCACGTGATATCCCCCACCTGGCAATTCTCGAGCTTGGGGGGCGGAGTCTACGCCTCCGGGAACTCTTGCGCTGCGGGACGGAGACACGCCAGGGAGTCTTCCTCTGAGGAGAGACACTTGTTGAGCATAAGGATTCTAGTCTAGACTAACTTTACGGGGGATGTCATATTAGTAATGCTCTTGTGGGACAATACTGCTGACTAGGGTCGAATACTTTTTCAGGGCTCATCGATCTGTATCGACACTTTTGCGCATACAATATCGAAACGTAATGACAGGCTCTTGTATATATGTATTGAGATTATTTATACCGCTAAGTTGGTTTACATCGATTACATTGACTTTTCTGTAATTTTTTTAGAATATTTGTCCGACTCTTTATGGGAGACTGTAGTGGGGTGTCAAGTTTTATGGGAATATTTCATAATGAAGAAATTATTCTTAGTAATTAGAGATTCGTCCGTCGAATATAAAATGGCCGTGTGCCGGTAGTAAATCAGCCCCGAGTCCCGTTGGGGATTCGTGCGAACAGGAGGCCGAAGTAAAGGGGTGGTCGTCGGTTAAGGTTCTGCCGGGTGGAATAATAAAAAATTTAATCAAAATGCCCTCTCGGAAATTTACGACTCGCGGCATTTTCAACCCTTGCACAGAGAAAAATAAGAAAACTAAGGGGATTGAGGCTTTATAAGATGGGACAATGAGAAGGTCGGGGGGGTGAGTTGTGCGAGAAGGGGTGGGGAGGGGAGTGATCCCTGCCGTAGTTAAGTAAGTCAGGCAAGAACAGGGGGGACGAACTGCACCAGGAAGCATGAAGACTAGAGAATGAGGGTGAAGCCCACAGGAGTCGTAGAGCGTGGCGACGCGGCCCATTTAGTTGGCCGATCCGTCACCAGGGGCTCGTCCCTATAAAAATAATACCTCTTGTCTTCACTCATTTGCCCTCGTTAAACCACCCTAAAACCCTCCTTTAACCTCAAACCTTCCATTCTGTGCGGCTTTTCACCTTCCACTTGCTGAACCCACAATGGCCGTTACTATTGCACGCCTTGGCTCCGCACTCGTAAATTACGAATTAGAGCGCTAAACTTCCCCCGTTTCACTCGCTGAACCAATTCCTATCTCTCAGGTAGCATCTTAACGCCCCATATTAAATTAACCAACGACCTTCCTTAGGTTAATCACCCTCCATCCAAAATCGTGACTCTTACCCATCTACCTAGCGGTAATCTCTATGTTAAAAGGGAACATTCAAAAATTTTAGACGTCACGAAAAAAGCGTAAATTCCTTTTTAAAATTCAATTTGTATTTTAGATATTACGGATTTACAAGCTTCTACGCGTGCGCGACGATGAGTTTTAAAAATTCGTGCAGGAACTATAGAGATTGGCCCTTTTGTGAAATCCCATATACTATACTATATGTATATATAGGTATTAGATATAAAAGGGAAACTCGGTCGGATTTAACGAGATCAGTACAGCGCGGTTTGCTGGCCTTCGATAGAAACGGTGTCGAGAAATCAGCATGTTGGCGGCGTCGCGACGCAGGACTCCTACGCTGAAGTTGGCACAAGTGTCTGGGCGCCCTGGCTATAAGGAGATTACGTGAAGAGGATGCAAACTTTTGTAATTTACAAGGAGAACAGCGGCGCAATATTAACAAGGCGTACCACGATTCTCTTCCGTTTTACCTATTTCTCACTAGATGGCAGCGCGCAAGGTAAGTAAGAAGAAGCCTCGTACCTGTCTCTATCTGTACGCTTTGCTAATTGGACAAATTAACCCTGTTAATTGATGGTGATTTTCAGAGCACGGAACATCCTGGATGAGTGAGAGATAGTAGATAGTAAAGGTGAAATGTACGAAGGAAGGATGGAGACTTTGAAATCTCTTGTATTCAAGATCCGTGAGGATTCGTAATGATGCAGATGCAGATGCAGCTGCGGACGAGGCGCTGCTCGCTCGCTGAGTTTAGCTGAAATTACCGTTTCGCACAATTACAATCTCACTGCAAACCGTGCACGGGAAACATTGCGTAATCGAGCCGTCGTATTCTCGTGCATTGAAATTTACAGCAGTGCCTACAGTACGATATACCAACTACCGACTGTCTGTTTATGCTATGCCATGTACTATCGTTGATAGTAATAGACACAATATTTTTTAAAAATAATCCACCTATACTAGTCATAGTCATTGTAAAGCTAGAAAATTTCATACACGGAGAGAATTTTTAAATAAAAATTATCGTAAAACTCACGGTAATCACAGGACATCGAGGTATTTCATAACATATTACCTATGTATATATTTAAGAGTAAATCACGAAAATATACTAAAAAGTAAGCACGACACGTCAGCTTTTACTGAAGTGTACGGTAAAAATGTCAAAAACTTGAAAATATGCAGTGTCAAACTATAACTATTACCTTATTGAATTTAAAAAGTCATCTAAAACGGCCCAATTATCTCGTGCGCTACCTACATTCAATTTTACCGTAGAGTGTGCACTGCCATTCATATCTTTGAAATCAACCACGAAAAACATTGTGACCTTTTACATGTTTTTCTGAAGACTTCTAAAATTTTTATCGTAAAGTCTGGTGATAGGTGTAATGTAGTTTCTGTCATTAACAAAATTAATTTTCAAGGAGTCGACATTCTTATAGATAGGTAATATTACAACAGTGCCTTCCGAAGACGGACCATTATTTTATAATATTCAAAAAATTTTAATTGATGCCAATGAGGATTCTAATAATCGCAAAGTCGTTAAAAGATATATTTTTAGATGAAGACGCGCAATTCTATAAAATTATTAGTAAAAATTATGAATGGGCAATTATCAATCATAATCAAATGTATGGATAGGTTGATGCAAATGCAGGACGTATAAGATATGGTAGGCAATATGTTGTTAAAAAATAGTATTAATTTAATAAAATCTTGTTTAATTTAGATTAGTTTGTTTTAGTTATTCTCTCACATATTTGCAGAAAATTTGAAATAAGTATTCAACAAGTATAATTTAGATTAATAAATCTAGATTTATCGAGCAGTCTGAATATGTTTCTACCGTAGAGATCGAATGGATGAGGCCAACAGCTGACGCAATGCTCCTAAATAACACTATACGTTTTGCAATGGTGTGAAAATATCAATCAGTGTTTGGTTGTACCAATCAGTTTTTTTGTATAACAGAAAATTTTACATTGAGTCAGATAAATTTATTACCGTGGAAAGCAATAGAAATTGCAATTAACAATATTTACGGTGTGCACATATTAATTAAATTCGGACACCCCGTATAACGGTTAACGAATGTAATTAACACTTTTATTCATTATCTTGAAAAGAAAGTTTTATTCCATGACGAATGACTACTCAGTCTTTGATTGATTTCGTACAACCATTGGAGAAGGTCGCGAAGGTCATGAATCCCTTTAAGAGGGGTTGAAAGCAATAGAGAATAATTCGGCTGGACGCAGGGCCCCCAGTGCGCTTACAGGTGTGAGTCCTAATAACATGGCGTGTCTGACCTATAACCTCTTACCCCCTGCCCTTCGGCCTGCAGCAAACTTCACTAGGGCCGCCTCACAATCGACGGCTGTACGCAGTAATCATCGTCCTCCCTATGTATCAATCGCAGCCAATCGTTATTACTGGAATCGACGGCATTATACCCCGGATGGTACCCTTTGACCCTTCGTATCATCCCTTCCTCCTTTACCACGGGGTATACTATCATCATTATCATCATTACTGTTGTCATCAACGTCATTCAGAGATCAGAGATACAATCAATCACTTAAAGTATCATCTGGTACTGCTGGCCTCTTTCGATTTCCTATAAAATATTGTTTCATACTAATTTTTTTTTTTCAAGGATTACAAAACATTGACTAATGATAAATAATTAATTCATCATTATATATATTTCTTATATATTCAATATTGTAACTTACCTTTACCTATTTTAACTTAACTTTAACTAATGTTATAAAAGGATATCAAAGGGACTTTTGTGTACGGATGAATATTTTTTTGGAGATTACATTTTCCAAAAGATATTTTATTCCTTAAAAAATCTTCAAATACACTGCGGTTATCCATAAATTGTAGACAGAGGTTCGTTATTGTTTTCTCATTCTTTCGCTTAAGAACAAGATACTATTGTAAAATTACGACGGTGTGGCCAAATGATTATGCGATTAATTTCGATAGTGTAATTATGACTTTAACATGCGATAATCCGCCAATGGCTGCGCGTTTCAATTAATTTTATGTATATTTTCCTTTATGTTCTTCCTCATATATTTTCATTTTTAGTACGTCTTCGAAAATGACAATGACGAAACTTATTTTCACGCATTTGCGAAAGTCGCTGCACTCTATTTTGATTGATACGAGATCGATGGAAGCGATCGAGATTTGTCAATCGATTCGTAAACGATAAAATAATAATCATAATAATAATAGCAATAATAATGGAAATAAGTATAAGAATAATAACGAACGATCAATGCACAATCTCGGGCGCAAAATCAGTTGTGAATATTCTTAAAAAGGGCAGATGCTTGAGCAAGTTGCCATCAGTGAGTGTGATCGGAGCTCACTTAATTTTTTTTACTTTATAATTTTTATTTTCTTTCTTCGCATTGGATACTAAAAAAAATGAGGAAAATACGAAGGATACTAATTTTACGAAGAGAGAAATAAAGAATAAACACATGCACGTTATCTTATTGTCTACAGTACGATAATCGAGGAATAAAAATATACCGATAAGGATCATCGCATTTTCTTTTTAAATAAGACAAAAATTTCGTATCCGCCGGAAAGTCTATTAGAAATGAGTTAAGCAGCTTTTTTTAAAACCGTGTAATACAATTTTGAAAAACCGGTCGCTATTGATGATTTATCGAAAAATAAATTTTTTTTTTAAATCTCGAACAAAGATTCCATCCAATTTTGCCGACGCTCATGAAGATACGGAAATTTTTGTCAAAAACAATTTAGCGAACGATCGTATTGTTTAATTTTTTTTGTCACTTTTGTAAATGCATAATTAATAATGTAATGCGTGCCATATTACAGCCGCGTATCGGCAATAAACGGGCGCATCTATATTAATCCTAGAAAGCAATAAAAATGAAAAACATCTCTTATTGCTGTAGAGGACACATATGAAATAATAAACTTTTACGTTAAAATATAAATCTCGTTACTTAAATAGGGGTCTGTAGGTAATGTTCTCTTACGCTCAGGTACTTTATACACATTATCATAGGTAAATAAGGCAGTTTCTACGGCCCTGGTTTCGTCAGTGGTATCGTTTCGGGCCAACCAATCAAAGGAACATATTCGATTTTGGCGGGAAATTCAAATATCTGAAAACGAAATCAAGTTAAAAATATAAATTTCTGCTATCCTTTAATTTTCTATTATAAAAATTATTTTAACACGTAGAAACGAGACCAATGACGAACCCGCCCTTAGTTGCATATTACATGATAACGCTATCGCTTATAATAATAAATTGTAAGACTAATCGTACTAAGAATTGTCTCTCTTATTCTGTAATTGACTTTCGATCGTCATTTTTTTACTCTTTGTTCTTTTTGTCTTTAATAAAAAGAAAAATATACAAACGGGACATTTCGCAGGGTCCCATGCAAAGCGAATAACGTTATCGAACCACATCGTTATGAACATCTGCTATGGGGTTTTCTTATAGTGCGTGGAAATATTTTTTTACGTCAATCACCAACATACTATTACATTTTTATTCTCAACTTCTTTTTCTTTCGGTTTTTAAGTATAATATACACGATTCGTGGTTGAGGGCTTGCAAAATTCTCGATAAAATACGAGTGCGCTCAGTGGACATTTGTAAACAATAAGTACTCGATTCGAGGCTACGTTTTATATCATTCTGAGAGACTCCCACATGAGGGTAAACCTCGAAAAATCGAAGACAAGAGAAAAACACCGAGTGATGTTCAATTTCTTTGAAATATAAAGTCTCCAAGTCGCATTTTGATTCGTCTCTCAATCGCAAAAAGGCACCAACTTTTTTTTCCATCCACCAAAAATTCTCCATGGCTACATGGTGGCATGGGATTATGTACGTCACAGTTCAAGATTATTTCGATAATCTTTTTCGATTTGTATCTTCTCAAAACTCAAATCTTAGAAGGTTTTACTCCGAGTTTTTCCGTTCTAAGATCATTTCTTTGAATAACAAAATCGCCAACTTCGGTTGCATATATAATATATCATTATATATATGATTTATAGGTCCGTAAACACAGTCAGTGCTTGAGACGAAGCAACGTCTTGAGACCGTAGATGTAGTAATAATAATACATGGTTGAGGATGTCTTAAGATCGTGCTTAAAACGAAGAACTGACTCTGAGTACGGTCCATAGCACTATTTACATGGGAACACATAGTATGCACGTCACCACTTACATGGTAAGCGTCGTGAATTTTTTCCCTTTCTTTTTTTATAAATATGTCAAGTAAATTTTTTGTTTTTATTTTAAGTTAATGAATTAATATTAATAGAGCCGATTGACAAGATTTCATGTGTAGTGATGAACGAAATGTTAGATGCAGAATAAAACGAAAATTTGTTTGATCTTACTGTACGAACAAGTATTGTTTTGCTTCATTTGATTATCTTCAACGCAGGTCAAAAAGGTAAAATGAATAGCAATATGAAAAAAGGAGAGAAAAATAAGAAATCCACAAGCACGCGTTTTCGTCTTTTAATAAAAGTCGATAATCACAAAAATGCTTGACAATCGTGTATATATATATATATATATATATATATATATATATATATATATCGGAAGAGAAATATTTAGCACACGCTATACATATCTACATCTATACGAATGTTACTAGATTGACTCTGATTGGATCATTCGTATAGGTCATCGGGTTAATTAAGCTCTTCGATTTCTCCTCGCTTTCAATTATCTATCTACAACTCCGTTTTCCTCTTGATCTATATTATATCTATATGGACAAAGCTCGCAAGAGATTTACCAGTAAAAACAAAAAAGGTAACGAGAGGTAGTGAAAAATGAACTTGAGGAAAATTAATGAAACTTTAGGAATTAATAGAATTAGAAAAACAATCAAAAATTTGAAAAACGAGTCATTCATTTTTTACTACCGCTCGCCCATATCGTGACATACTAACTGGTATAACACACGCAATATATGATTGATCAGAACGATATATAAATATTATATAACGTATCGTATTGAAGGGGATATGGCACAACGACGCACGAATATTTATCAATCGATTTCGGATCGATAGATTTTGGTATAAATAAAAAAATTGTTGAATAAAATAGATAACAATTGATTCGCCATCCCCTTCTAAGGTATGTATAACTACGTGTAGACTTAGGCGCATGCAGCACTCGTAGTAAATAAAAATAAAACATAAATGAAAGATTAAAATATGAAAATGCCTCTCTGGCTATTCAATTCTTTTTTCATTTCTTATAAAAATTTATGGAAAAATACTCTCTATATATATTGCGCTTATTTTGATCGACGTATTAAGATATATCGATCGCGCATTCACTTTATACTTGGTGTTCGATTACAGTGATAAAGGTTTGTATACGATATATGTGTGTGTCTATATATATATATATAAGTTTGCCAAAGAGATACTTTAGGAACACGAAAAATTAAGGGGCGTTCACGGTAGCAAGTTAATGTTTAAAAAAAACTACTACCTTGGGACATCACAGCATTGAAGTTTTGACCTAATATAACATAACGAAACATTTCTAACCCCATCAGCAACACAAACACTGGATGCCTAATTTTGATAAAATATAAACAAATTTGGTGAGACAGTCCGCTTTATGGTCCTCAAACCAGTCATTACGCTGAAAATTCTTTGACGATGGTCCCCAATACAGCCACTTGTCCTCAAAATAGCGACTTTGTAAATGAAATTATCCCCAAAGTATCCCCCAGCAACAAATATAGCATATATGTCTATATACTTTTCCAAACGTATATGTATATAATGAAATTTTCCATAGAGAAAAAGCTTCTTGATAAAGAGACGAGAAAGGAAGAGGAAAAAAATAAGAAAAAGAATACAACTAACCAATTAAAAACCAAAAACTGTAAGTTAATGCTTAAGTATATTAGCTACCGATAGGGATAAATAATCGATCGCATTAGATCGTTTGACAGTGCACTCTATTCCACGGAGTACAATAAAGATGTTTAACCAGTTCTAAGCAATAATAGATATTCAACTCAATACGAACAAAAAGAAAAGAAATACAAAGAAGTACAAAAAAAGATGATCCTTTCTCGAGCACAGTCACGTACCTTCTTCAAAAATGGTCTCTTGAAAATTCGCCCTTATTCTGTGGTCAAGCTCTACTACAAGTGGACCATCCATAATCCCAACCAGATGCACCGACCGTATTAAACGGTTGCACTTTTGCAGGATGAACTATCCGATACCAGTGGATGCGGACCCACTTAAAAGGTAAAGTAAGGCCTTTAAACTGGCGGTGGGCCCCGCACGTAACGCAACTGCGGCGTGAACGATAAATTAAGTGTGTTGGCAGCCTCGCAGCAATGTGGTTCCAGTAAACAGGCTGCGCAGAACAGTGCTACCAACGCCAGTTGAAAGGGTAGCGCGGCCCTGAGGACACGCCAGACCCAACCGCTGGGTCTTCCCGGTTCGTTATCAGGGTCACCGCCATCGGTCGTAGTGCTGGCACTGCTGTTGGACAGTGAATCTAGAAGAGTGTCCACCTCCATGTCAGCACTTGTAGTCTTCTTGCGTTTACTGTAATCATACAAGGTGTTCATTGGTACCTCGATATTACAACGGCTTACGGAGGGATAGCACAATACTATACCAGGAGTATTAAGGGAGTATTGCTGAGGGGATGTTTTAGATGGAGTAATAAATTTTTCGACACATTTGTACGAGGTATGTAAAATCCCAGAAGCGAAAAAGGAGGAAAATCCCCATGTGCTTTTTCAAGGGTAGAGGCATAGAAGTATAAAGATAGGAGGTGAAAAAAGAAAGGGGGCTACTACTGTCTTGGCCGGCTCGGGATACCAAAGGTTCTGCAACGAGACGGAGGGGTTGCGGAGAAACTAGAAATACGCAAGGGGTGTTACTGCTGCTGGTGTTTCTTTCGCCGGCGAGTTTTTACACCCTTTTTACGACGCAATATAGGAGACGTTTCGCACCCGCGAGAACTAAACCTATTACCGGCACTGTTGCAAAACCCTGGTCGATGATTAAACGTAACTATAAAAGTCAGTGCCGTAGAACAAAGTTAAATGAGCTTCTGAGACAGAGGGTTGATGATGACAATGATTATATTTTTTTGCTCTCTGGCACTGCCGCTAAAGCACCCGTATACTGAGAATGGGTGGAGAAAACAAAATTTGTTATTTTTTAAATTCGACTAGCAACTACAAGTAAAGGACTTCCGCACAGCGACCTCCAAATAAGAATGACATTCCTGTTACTGTCATGTTTTTACAACGTGATGCACATCCCCCTTTTGCAAGTGGAAAAGATTTTCGCGGAAGGTTATGGAGTGCGAGTGACTCCGAGAAAGATAAAATAAGAAGGAGGGGAAAAGCTGAAGGGTAAGGATGGAAAGGGTGCAGGAGGGATGGAAAAGCAGGAACGTCTAGAGGGGTGCCGCGCAAGGGGTGCTAGAGGGGTTCATAGATGTGCAAGGTTCGACATAGAAGTTCCTCTCTGGTTGCCGACTAAACGGCCAGCAGTTCGACTTTACGTCTCGCATACACATTGACTACTTTTGGAGTTGGGCTTCTCGCTTTACGCTTAGCAAAGTGCCAATTTTTTACTTTTGACTTTCGACTTTTTTTTGTTCCCTTTTTTACCGCCCTTCTATGATTAATAAATAAATTATGCTGTTGAAGTTTGAAACCTTTTTTTGGGTAATGATATGGTAGTGCAATTTGAATAAACTCGATCACGATTGAAGAAAATTTATTCGTGAAAACTAACAATTGCAGGATGGATTTCTAATTTTATTCAAACTTATATTAACTATTAGAACGAAAAGCGGAAAGAGCATCTTGTGTTAAAAGAATTATGGATAGGGGGGGGGGGGGTACAAAAGAAAAGTGTGGGTTTCTCACGCGATGCCATTATTCATTTTCACAGCTGCGACCTACCCCAGAGGTCTACTCGTTAATTTGCTCGCGAGTTTCCGTATTCAAATGAAAAGACTGTGTTAACACCCCCATAGAGTATGGGAGCGAGAGAATCAGGGAACTATTTTTTAATGAAAAAGAAATTTTTCCCGATGCGGAGGGATCCTCTCCAGAATAAAATTACTCCAGAACAGTACATGAAGTTTGCATAAGAATAGAAATTTGAAAATTACATCTTCCATTTAAAAATAGAAAATTTCATCTTTATCACACCCCCGTAATACCACACGAAAATTAAACACAATCGTAATACAATTAATTTTATAAAATACCAAAAGAATAAAAGTAAAGAATATTTGTAATTGAAAAATTTCTAATTACTCACCTGACCATCGCAGTAGCTTGACTTGTCGCTCTGCTAACTCCACGAGCCTCGACACTAGCAGCTGTGCGAACAATCAATTCGCGACACTGTTTCTGCAAACCGCGCAATTCGCACTCAGCACCTTCGATCCTCTTGGCAAGTTCCGCAAGGGCTGCGCTTCCTGGTGCAAGCTGAGTCTCCAAGGTCCGAGCCAGCCGACGCAGCGTCGCGAGGCGTCGCTCCCTCTCGCTCAATTCCTGCTCGCTGCCACTGTCAGAAATTCCACTATCAGACAGCGAGCCGCCCCCTTCCTGCGCTAAGGAACCAATCACCATACTACTACTGCCATCCTGACAGTTCTCAGAATCCTTCTCCTTCTCCTTATCCTTTACGGAGGTCACGATATTGCCGTTCTGCAAAAAAAAAACAAATGCCATAACAAAATACAAATGTCAACACATGCCAGTAACAGAAATATATTACACTGCAAGTATAAATACATAACACATCGGGTTCTCCCGTTATAATTCGAAAGTCTGACATTCTAAGAGCGGTACGAAATCATCAACCCCTATACAAAATCATCCCTCTTGGCAAGATTGGGAAGGCGTTGATTGGATCGTAGTGTACCAATATCTAAGGGAGTGTGAGAAGGCTCTCTCTTGAGTATGATATCGAATATTGTATAATCCAGTGGCGGATGTCGGTCCAAGAGAGGAGATTGAGGGCGGGGGGGTGGTAAGACGATGATGCGGCGAAGAGAACAGAGAGAGAGAGAGAGAGAGAGAGAGAGAGAGAGAGAGAGAGACGCAGAGTATATTCTCTATGAGTGAATAAGAGAGAAAGAGAGATAGAATGAGCGTGTAGGACGCAGGGAGAGAGGGAGGAGGAGGAGGGTAGTTCAAGGAAACCTGGAGTGTACGAGAAGACCGTAGGAGAAAGCAGACGGGGTGGGAGTAGATTTAGGCTGTTTGCAGCGGCGGAGACGCGTGGAACGAGCCTCCGGTAATGAAAAGCGCGATCCGCATACCAAGTAGTAACCCCCAGCCTAACCTATATACACAGACAGCTATACTCTTCTGTAACGTGTAGTGGATACCAGCAGTCCTGGTCAGACAGAACGAAAACAGTCCTGCGCGTATGTTTTTGCTTTATGCCCTTTGTTTGAACTTAGTTTTTTTTTCATATTTCACTTTCATGTTGCGTTTTTAGTATCCTATACTGTTACTAATCACATTTCCTGAGAAAACAAAGTACACTGTTGGGGATTATCGTGTACTCGTGCACTGGTTAGACTGACCCACGCAACTGGAATATCAGGTACGTTTATTGTTATGATTATACGTTTCATTCTTGTGACCGACGACCTTATATAGTTTATCGTACTGTATGTATATTGTATTTTATGTGACCATTTTGTATGCGAGTTTTTAGTCGTTCAGAGAACTCTTTTATAGTGAAAGTCATAAGAGCCTGGCTATAATGAAGGATTCGAAATTGATAGGAATTTGGTAAATTAAGTTTGAAATAGAAATTGCAATAATGTGTTCATTTTTTGTTTATTGCGACAATAGATATTATGTATTGTCTTCGATTGAAGCTGCGTATATATGTAGCTCTGTCTCTGGAGGATAAGAGCCGCTGTAAGAAATCTAGAATACGTAGAAACCCGTGAGACCAGTAATATCGGCGATTAGCCGCAGCACTACGAAGCCGTTCGGATATCCATTTGCAGAAGTGGAAGGCGTCAGGAAGTTCTCCAGTAGGTCCAGGCACCACGCTCGGCCCGCTGATCCTCGGGTGATATTAAATTTGTATTTTTACGCTGATTCCACGGGCCATCCTGCTACGTGAGCCGAAAGGGAATCGTCCGGGCGATTAACGATCCGACTCCCTAGAGATGCTCCAGGATGCCCGACACCCTCGCGCTATTTTTACGAAGGCCAAACGATTCCGGGACTCCGATGAGATGCCCGGACCTTCCTCTCCCATTTGGTCGACATTTTATTTAGTAGCTATCAAAATGTATAGATTTTTTTCATCTCTTTTATAACCAGCAAATCCTAGGCTAGAGAATCAGCTGCCATTTTTTGTTTCATTTTCATTTTCGAAAAGACAAAATTCCCAAGAAGTCACCCCTGCGTACAGAGCACGGAGAATATTCAGGAAGCAATGCGCCGTGACTGCATACTATTTTTTCAGTGCACTAAACAAGAAAAATGAGCCAATCCAACCCAATCTGCTTGGCGGGAAGTTTGATTTCGACATGATTATACAGAGGATTTCCAGGATGTTTCCATGGAGGAATCGGGGATCAGGGCCGTACTGAGGTATATCTCAACCACGATTATTCCCCCGGGTATTGTAAATCCAGTAGAGGAGTGCGAGTGTGTCGTCTCGATTTCAGGAAGCAGCGCGAGAAGTCTTGACTGACTCAAGAGGGATTCTCATTGGCAAAGGAGCCGGAAAATCCGGGAGTAAGAAACCAGGGTGCAAATCCAAAGAAAAAAAACCTACGGTCGTCTTATAGTGTAGGTACTGCCAACTTTGGGGGAGAGGGATTCTAGGCAAAGCCGTACGTCTTCCTGACAGGCGAAATGAGCGCAGGGCAATCGGGAGTCGAGCCTGCGAGTAACCCAGTGCTACCAATTTTACTACTACCAGCGACACCACTGTCGGGCCTACCACCACACCAGTATCAGACATTACTGCACTGGTATTTTCTTCTTCTATCATCCGAAGGAAAGCGGGAGAAAGCCAAGTGTGCCCGATGGAGCAAGTCGAGAAGGGAGTTTACTTTATATGCAAATGCGAGACGGATGTGGAGGAAATGGAGGGATGTGACGGCGTTTAGGCGAGCCACGGGACCGACAAGTATCATCGGTCAAAGGGTGAGGCCCTTTTCAAGAGGTGACACGAGGTGCGAGTGGGGATAAGGCGAAAATTCGTGATAGCAGCATAAAGTGGATATAAGAAGTTATTGAGTATAGAGCATTTTTATCTAGTTCTTTTTTTCTCTCTTTTAACTAGAGATCAACCTGGGTTAATGGCTACAGGTGAAAATCATATTTAATGTGCATAGACACCTGATACATCCGATTGGAAGTCCAGTCTGTGTGGTTCTCATGATTCTCATGGCAACTCGTTGGTTAGCCAGTAGCGTCACGGTGATCTATGACCCTGACCCAAGCAAGGCATTATTCGGAACGGTTCTTAATTGAATCTCAGATGAAATCAGTGACGGACCAGGTACAGCCTCCCATACAATTACTAGTTAACTGCTCTATTAGACGTATACTATATGAGAGATGGAGATGCTGTCCTTAGGATAGTCAGTCGTTACTGTAATATAGCAATACACGCATGAACTATCTTTATTCTCAGGTACTAGAATTGCGTGTTACATATGATTCGGGCTCGTAAGATTGCGATCATAAATCTAACTGAACGAATGATCATATCCTTATGAATTATTTTGTCTATCCTCTATTCAATCTTTTTCTATAAGAAGCCATGAAATTTCTCAAGCCTGGATTCGTTTAATAATCAAGTATTCAAGTCTGATTATTAATTTATTGGTAAATTTTGTATAAAATCAAAATTTGTTCGAAACCAATGCTTATCATTAATATTTTAGCCTGCAAGTATAAATCGACAGTGCCTACTCAAAGTTTCAATTTGTACTGTACGAAAGCAGCATGTCGGGACTGTGGGAACCTATAAGGATTGGGGGGGCCTGTTGAGTCGGCGAGATCTGTGAGATGTGGGAGCATAGTGGGGCCCCGGTTCAGGAGCGCGAGTAAAGCGGGGTCCGATTGCGTCCTGGAATATTATAAGGGGTTCAGGATGGGCAGGTGCAGCAGGTGGAGTGTTCTGCTACACCGTGACCATAGTCGAATACGAAGAAGGTGTATAAAAGAAAGACAAGAGGAAGAAAATAAAGAAAGAGATTGGAAGCTGAACAAGGTAAGAGAATCGAAAGAAGATACGAGGAAGGTGGAGGAGATACAGGAGGTTCGGAAGATATAGGAGGTGAGCCTTATACGCAGTCGGAATAGCCATCATCGTACAGTCTCTCAGGGTCAGGATGCAAAACACGCCGCCGCGCACTTAGTGCCCTTATGGTGGTCTTATGGTGCCGCCCGTGACCCACGCTGCACCATCATCCTACCGACCTCACCGACTCATCTCGATTCCGACCTCTATGCTTCATCTTCATCTTATGCCCATCACCTCTTGCCTTTCTCATTTCTACCTTCAACCTCTTACTTGCATCCACACCGTTACTTGTATTTTTCCCCGAACCGAATTATACTATGCATTAATATACTATAACTTCTTGTAATATACGCACACTGTATATTACACTGCTCAGATCAGAGGACTCTGGCTATCATCGAAATATACTTATATAATCTACCTATATCTTGTTCCTGTACCCTTTCTCTCATAGAGATCTGCACGATCGTTCGAAATCGCTTGCGATTCGTTATGAGTCATTACGTACGTAATGGAAGGTCCACTTGAAATTAGTTAGATATGCGAATGGCACGATCGACCGACGCGGCTCGCTTCAGTTACTTCCGAGATATTGGTACGCATCATGATCTTTCCATTCTTCGATCCTTTTGCTATTTTAAATCGATAGATTTGAATTCTTCATATTTTCGTATTACTAGCTTTGTGCGGTTTCTTCCAGCGTCTGCAGTGCTGCTAGATTTAGATTTATATAGCTCTACAATTGTATCACTCTATTTTTTAAGCACCCTGCGTTCTCATTTTTTTCTTGCTTAAAGCCCTCTGAAAGTTAAATTCGATTCATCCGTTTTCGAGTTTATCGCGTATATGCAAAGTTACACACAGAAAACGCCGTTTATAAGATGTACAGTTTTGTCTTTCTATACGTGAGTCTTGAAATATTCATTAGTTTCCAGGTTTTACGTTTTAATAAGTTTTATGTTTGACTGGTACCTATACCTGATCAATATTCCTATTTGATTTTAATAGATATTGTAGAGCATGATTAATTCATCAGATCATTCCTCGCTGAATGTTTATTAATACCTTGACAATTTTATTTAAGAAAAATATAACAAAAATCAATGCCATTATATTTAAATATCATTCAATCTAGATAAGAGTCACTAAGCAACTCAAAAATTTCCAGAAATCATTGAAATGTCCAATACAATTGACATTAACATGAACAAGATGACCAAATCCTGATAAACCCTGTAATCCGCTTATCATCAGAAACTTTTCGAGTCATAAAATAAAAATGAAATCCAAATATTACTTGACAACAGATATCTTGCTTCTCAGAAAGAAGTCGGGCAACGTCTCGCATCGATGACGCAACTTCGGACGTCGCACCAGCCTGTAGTGCAGCGTCCAGCACAGCCAGGGTATCTTTATCCCTCCTAAGGGCGCTCTGAAGTTCGTTAAGTCTAGCAGCAAATTGCTGTACCGCTTGCAGTGCACTCAATTGTTGATTAGCCCTAAAACAAGAAAAATGAAAAAATAGTTTATTAAATTTATCCTTTTTTTTTTTTACTGGACTTTGGTCTGTCTTACACAAACCAATCAAAGTAAAAAATTATTCACAAACATAATTGATATTTGTGAACCTAACCAATGACTACGTTATTGACAAAAGCGTAGCATAAAATGTATGGACAGGATGAAAATCAAAGTGGAAGTGGAAACGGAGGGATCCAATCAGACAGTACTCGTCTTAATATCGATAGAGCCGTAGGGCATGGTCAAATTAAGCGGGAACTGTCATGTAAGCGTCCGTCACGTCGGAAGGAGGATAGGAAAGGAAAGCAGGGCCGTTGAGTAAACATGCTCACCGGCCCTCAATTTGAAGACCAATGGTATTGCCTTATCCCCGACGCTATTTACAGTCTCTAGTGGATAGGTACCAGTTCACAGTAAGTAAGTACTATCAGAATAGCGTCAGACAGTGTGACAGGAGCATCATTTTATCAAATAAAAATCTTTTCCAGAGAGCCAATACAAAAAGAGCTTTAGGGCACATGGTTTCTTTCTCTCATAAAGATAAAGACGCACACTGCATTGCGCATTAGAGACCTCGGAACACTCATAGATATGGATTCATAGATATATATTATTTATTTTTCATTGTCCAAAATTTTCCTGTAACTGCTACGTAGTTAAGCCCTGTTTTAATTTTCAGCTAAGCGTTTAATCCCGTTCTCTGATAGGGATACAATCCCTGGCCAAAGGGGTTGACCAGTGACCCACTAGGGGTGAGAGGTCAAGTTCCGGCCTATTCCGAATTCCCAGCACAGGCAACCCCGGCTACCCTTTACTCTCTTCAGTAAGTATATCTATACCCATGAAAATTTCTGGTAGCAGAAGGGCCAAAACGATTCTATCATGTAAAGTCGAAGTAAAGCCCCGAAGGGTGGGCGTCGCGACGCGGCAAATTCCAACTGAGTAAAGCCGTCGCCAATTAAGTCAGGTCTTGTCGCGATCAGGTCGTTCCTGGTCAGTTTACTAATCCCCTGAACACGGGCTCGCAGAAGATGATCCCACCTACGTTTTCTGCACCCCCATACAATTTGCACTGCACGATACAACTATATTATACCAAACTATACCACATGTCTCTATAGTGCGCTATGCCGGATTACCCCTATGTTTGCTCTGGAGGCTTCATTACCTCTCACAATATTTACGTAGCGTCACCCAGGACTAGCCTATGGTCAGTCAACGACCCCCATAAGCATCACCATAGGAACCACTAGGATCACTAGTCACTAGTACCAACCATAGCACTAGATGATACCAGCCTTAGGGCAGGGTTCGAAATTCCCCTAAACAGGATAAGATATTCATCCCACTTTACGCGTGACACTCACTTCTGCGATGTCTCGTCCCAGAGACGATAAAGATCAGCTACCTCGTCCTTGAGAACTTGGAATCCTGGTAGCGCCGAAGTTCCAACATCGGTAATCAGACGATGCGTCGACACATTAAGAGCCAATAGTGCGTTCTTGCCTTCACTTACACGAGCAAGTTCATTCTGTAACAATAATTATTATGAATACATTAGCAACTTCACAGAAGCTATACAGTTCGACATTAGATACGCTTGAAACAAATACCACACAATAGACAATTTTCCGTCCACTAATATCTTTCTAGTAAGATTAACCAGCAGGGAAATTTACATTTTCATTTACAGGCAGGTTGAGGAACAGTTAAACTATACGCGGACAGATAGGCAGAAGAATCCGAGGATAGGAAAGCATAAATAAGCTATAAGGGATGTATAGGTAGGTTGCGCCCTAAACCGATGGAGTAGCCACGTCACGTTGTCACGTCCCCGTCGTCCTACTTGAGGCGGCCGACGAGGGCCGCATAAATAACCTCTGGGTTTACGATGGCAACGAGAAGAAGTAACCCCCTCCTTACCACCCACCACCCCAAAGTCTAGGGTTACCCTCCCTTGCCTCGTCACACATATCCATCTCTCCTTTGCGAAACCGTATTTTGCTATATTTGTTTCACTCTCTTTTTCTCATTCTTTTTACCTCCCCCTTCCCCCACCCCCCTCTCTCGCTCTCTAGCGTAGCAGCATCGCGTGACCACCGGTAGCTCGACTGCTCGTAAAGTTCACCCTTGCGGTCATACTGCAACCCCTGCGAGTCTCCATCATCCCCTAGGAAGCCGAAGTGCCTTTACCCCCTGCGATGAGAAGATACATCAACAGAGGGACCAGGTCGTAACCAGGTGAAAAGAAATTCGCAGGCAAAGAAAAGAGAGAGAAAGTGGTTCACAGTCCATCCAAGAAAACAGCAACAGAAAACGTAATAATTTTTATCTCAATAAATCTCTCTATTTACATTTTGTTTTAGTCCAATGATATATAAGTTACAAAAATGTATTTACAAAAAAATGAAAAATACCCTAAAAAAATAGAAATCCAAAAGACTAAGATTATGGTACAGAAATTCAGAGCCACACGGTACAGTATGGCTCTCTGTGTCGCCCAATGGAAAAGTGGTTGGCATTGATATTCCAGGCGCATTGGAAAGGCAGCAGAAGCAACGGGCCGCCCCTTCAGAGAGACACGCGCATTCCGATCTAATTCAATTTCCAATCAACAGCCAATCAATTGATTCGAATTCGGTATACAGAGAGCGGCCGCTCTGCCTCCGGGACTTGCATGCCTATGAGATGCTCTTTCTAAAGCTTCTCTCTCCTTCCCTCTCCCTCTCCCTCCCGCCTGCTCATTCTCTCATTCTACCTCTCACTCCGTCTATCCCAATGTATCTCCTATCATTTCCTCCTTTCTTCACTTCTATACCCCTCCATCGAGAAACCGTCACGTACCCCGGTAAAACGGAGAATTAGCTTTTTTTACGCCTATCAGGTAATACCGAGATACTAACTGGAACAAAGACCCGCTTCCACTATTTTAATTGCTATCCTTAGCAGCCAATGAAGGGACTCCTCCTGTCTACCTATAGTTTTCATTCTTTGCCTTGATTTTATTCTTCTTTTATTCCTCCTCCTCATCTTCGTCTTATTCGTGTTCTTCGTTCAGTTACTTATATGTCACAGTGTGCTGCTACATATATATATATATATATATATATATATTATGATCAAGTAAATATACGTTCTTTTAGTCTTGCGATGTACATCAGTAGCTATACTCATTGGGACGTTCTGAAGAAGGGTCGCGTATTGCAAAAACGGCTTAATGCCGGGAACGATTACCGATTGCCGAATAAAGGCTCAGTCCTTCTTTCTCGCCATTCGCCACCATCTTGAGTCTCGGACGTATGATGCGAATAAGGTCTAGTGTGGATACGGGTGACTTTTTAGTCGCGTGCGCGGGACGTTCATTTATTTTACTCGAGTGCGCCGACGGTCTCGTTAACAGATTTTAACTCTCTTCTTCGATTTCATCACGGCACATTGAGTGATTTGTTAGATGGACAAGGTTAGCAGGAGGTCACACTTAAATCGAGTGAAATTTTAGCGGTAATAAAAAATAGTAATAAAAGTACTAGAGTACATTCAAAAAAAAAATCGAAGTTACAAATAAACGGTGCGGCATAAAACTTGTGAAATGGTGCATTTATAAATTACATAACCGGTTCCTCTTTTATATGGCCTATACGAACCCACCCATCCATAATGACTCTACCGAACTGAACAAAAAATTACGTAAAACCTCAGCTGATTTAACCGATCGAGCCTGAAGCTCACGCGAGATCCTGCATATCCGACAGACTTTAAGGAAGCGGAAAGGAAGTGACGCATACATCGGCAAAGACGCGTCAGCGTAAAAGCAGCCTGCCAGCTTCCGCTTTCTGAAGGTATTTCGTACCAGCATCAGGGTGTTAGCAGCGCGCCTATAAAAAGCGGCCGATGCGCGGAATAATAAATCCACTGGATTATTAGTATGGTCGACGTGCATTCGCGGGATAACATAACCGCCACGCGGCGCACGAGGTTACCTTCGTGTTGCCTTCGTGTTGCGCCCTTCGCTACTTAGATAGCACGACTTTATACATGTATATGCACGTACATCTGCAAATGCTCATACGTGCAGATGCACTTTCACCTAGAGATACTGCTGCGCATATAGGTAAAGCTGCGATACATGACAAATCCATGTCTCTCTTACCGCTCAGTGCATAACCGTCGCTCCTATCGCATGTGCATGCGCCGATCGAGCCTGTTTACAAATGCATAATACATGTGCAACACTCAATTCTGATCCGCGCGCCACACTGCATTCATTCATTCCATCGCGCCTTCCGCAATCCGTCGCGCATTCGAAATCGCCGTCGCGTCTACTCGTGAACCGGTTAGCAAGAGCCAATCAAAGAATGAGGTTAAATGGTGGGAGAAGGTTTTAGGTTCCCATTGCAAAATGCATATTCATGAAAGAGAATTTTATTTAAATAAATTGTCAATCGTTGTGTAAAGACAAAAGGAATCGACGGGTATTTCACTGCGCAATGTACTATATATAGTCGTAAAGTCGAGAAGTGGCGGCAACCGCTTTTGCAAAAGGCGAAGGAAAAAAAATAAAAGGTGAGGTTTCGAGAGAGGAAGCTGCAGGGAAATCGGAAGGGGCAGTAGTCAAAGTCTTCCGGTTCCTCGTGCATAATGCAGAACAGGGACCGAGTTCAGCGAGCAAATGTTGGACGCTAATACATCTTGATGATAGATAGAGCGCATGTGTTTGGTCTTCGCAATGAGGGTTGGAGGGGAAGGGATGCCTCGAGGGGGTTGGTGCTGGTGGGGTGGCTGCTACCTTCTGACTCCTGGCACAGGCAGGATGCTGGAACTCCTGGTACGGGGATGAGAAGCTGGGAAGAAGGGGGAGAGGGTTCGCCGATGGGGGTGGGCCTCATGGGGGTAGATAGGTTGGCAGGCGTGTTCGCCAGTTGCGATTCCGGGCACGTCGCCGTCAGACGAGCGTACGTGCGACACGACTACGCTTTTACGCCCCCCCCTCTCTCTCTCTCTCTCTCTCTCTCTCTCTCTCGCTGCTTCCACCTTTCTACCGTCTCTTCTCTTCTCTGTGCTTTACTCTCTTTCATACGTTCACTCATTCCCTGCCTCTCTCTTTCTTCGTTCCTCTGGTTTTGTTATATTTCTGTCTCTTGTGTTCTTTCTGTGTCAATTTGGCCTAGACTCGTTTTGTCCTCTTCGTATACTCTCCGCTTTCTTTTGATACGCTTTCTCCATTACCTTTCTTCTTTTTCTGTTCTTTATACTAAAATGCATGCGTCACGAAGCTGATTTCAATATCTGGGAAAATATAAATTCGACATATTCGTAGGTAGATCGCGAGGGAGTCGTGTCATTGTTGTTCCCTTATTGGCGAATTTCACAAGAAATATGGTTGATTCTTGAATCCGTGTAATTCAACGATTTTCCTCAAGAACGTTAGTTGAAACTTTTTCATTAATTTGTATAAAATGAATTTCTGTTTTCTTTTTGGTTTGTTAATTATCGGTAATGAAATGTTTTAGTTGGGTTAACGATTATAGTTGGATTTACATACAGAACAATATTAATACAAAGAATTACTTTATGAATAAGTCGCGATCAACACCTGAAAAAAAGAGTCGCGATATCGATGGAAATAATAATTACCGCTTCCTTATGAAATGCAATGTAAAAGTCCTCAATTGTGTAACTGACCTCGCACTCTATAAAAGCTACTGTTAATAAGTGTATGTGCGGTTATTCTTTCGGAAAAGTAGCGTATCTGTCCGAATGTAGCAAAGATCTGCTGGTAAGAAGAACAATGAATTATCGATAACGTAGATACATATACAGTTTCCGTAGAGTTACCAGTGATACCTGGTAAAGAAGTTTAAATCTTAGTTTTACCTACCATGTTCTACAGTTACCGACCATCGTTCACCTTATGTGTATCAACTGTCGATAAATGAATATCATAGAATTTCATAAGTTCCTCATAGTTAGTCCCACATCAACGACGCATTTATATCATTTTAATTCCAATCGTTTATAAGTCCTCGACAATATGAAATAGTCGATCCTTTGATTGTGAATAATGGAAAATAACTTTATGTGGGAAATTCCCATAATATTGATTTATTCTGGCGTGCATGGATATGGAGTAATGGTCGGCAATATTGAAATAATAACTTTAAAGACGAAAAATTTATATTAATTGTTAGTCAATTCTTAAAAGATTTATAAATTTTAACTCGACGCTCGCCCAGTAATATGTTCGCGTAAGAAAACTGAAAAGACGAAATCCTAAATAATGACTTCAAGGATATGGCTATGCTTGCACATTTTATATTGAGAGAAATTAACCATTTTTATGATACATAGAGAAACCTATAAAGTGGCAATTATCTACAAATTGTCGATTAGGTAATATTCACAAAAATGCACTAATATGTTTTTTCTAAAAAGAAAAAAACAACCTCGAAGAACTTAACCCAGTGTAGTCGTTGTTAACAAGCGGTCACACAGTTTTGGATGACTAGCATTAAAAAATATTATTTGAATATTGCCGCCTATTCCTTCCTACGCACGCGCGCTATGCACTCTTGAATAACTATTTGGGAAATTCTCCAAACAAGACGTTATTCATTATTTACAATTAAAAATCGACTATTTCATATCGTCAATGACCTATAAAGCAGCTACAAGCAATCTACAAACGATTAGAAAAAAATTTCAATCCGTCGTAAATCAGGCGCTATCTATGGAGATTTCATTTTTAATGAATGAAACCCAACTTTATATAAACAAATATGTTATTCAAATAATTGTGCAAAAGATATCTTATGCAAAGAACTGTGCCCAACTTATTTTTACGGCCTAAAGATTATGGGAGCTTCCCGATTGTAAAGCACCGGGCGATACAAGACAAATGGGATCTGATGATTGATTTGTTCTAGCAGAATATTTTCGTAACAACCGAAGTTTCATTCTGTGCTTATTAACCGACAAAACTCCCCCATTTTGCACAACGGTTCATTAACTACGTTCGACCGATTAATAACTGTGTACACAACAATAGACACGTGGACCATCGGGAAGCTAACACTAAAAAAGGAAATTTTGTATGTTTATAATGTTTCAAAAATTATTTCATAAATACTATTAAGAGTTATGTAATTTATCCACAGTTATTACAAAAATGAACGCTGAAGTTTTATGTGAAATTACTATTGAGTCACGTAAGGTGTTGAATACTGCTTGAATAAATGCAATAAAATATTTTTCAATAACATAACTGATCTTCACGTTGGCTTAGTCATAAAAAATATCGTCGACCAACGAGCATATCCGACCCAATAGCCATGATAGGTATGTAAATGGGTAGATAAGGTTAAGATAGCTCAGAAGTCAAATCCTGTACTGAGTTTGCATATATTGGGGAATGAACTGCATACCATTTTTTAAAATGTTGTGCACAATTTTTTATGTTAAGATTTTCTGTGCACAGTTAACATATCCACTAATTTTGGATTGAAAAATGTAGCTGTCGTCAGTAATAGGGTTTCACGTTGTACCGGTCACTAGCTCATTTTTTCAATCGAAATTGATATATTATACATATATACATACATTAAGTAATAAACATGCATAATAATTATCTGGAAACATCAAAATCCAGCACTTCTCGATAGTCTACGAATAAAAATTTTCCATAAATCAAAAAGGTCAATCAAGCATACATCTACTGCATGCCACTTTAAAGGACTTCATAATTTTAAACTGCACCACGTAAGGCGTGCTAATAGCACAATAATTAAACTAACAATACTAAACTCGAAGTCAGGAATTAACATGCTGTCAAGAAGCAACAGTCTCCCTCCTAAATAGTAGAACCCATATTCAAACACATAAACGATTGAATGTGACTATAAAAGGCAACTGATTGATGAACGACACGTGTGAAAAGGTCTTAAGGTCATACAGCATGACCGTCTTCTGTTAGGTTTCACAACATAATTGATCTATCCCGATAAGAAACGATCACCTTTTCTCCTAGAGAATTCCAAAAAAGGGCTACGACAAAAGTGATAGAAATAAAAAGAGATACATAAAAATATCTCATTTTTGACTCACCGTGACTTGATTGATACGCTCATCCAGGACATGTTGCTGATCGAGAACGATCTCATAAGAAAGAAGCCTCTCTTGAATTTGACGAAATTCAAGACGCATACCGGCCATATCCCGTTGGAGGACACTCGCTCTTCGTGTCTCCTCCGCTCGATTCGAGAGAAATTCCCAACGCTCTATCAAGCCTGAAATCAGCCAAAGAATAAGAAAAATATTATAAAAAATTTGTATATACGTTCCACGTAGGATTATAGATTTTTGGGAATTTGCACCTTATACCCACTGGATAGACTATAAAAAAATTAATCAAGCTGCAGGTTAATTACGGGAAACAAATGCCTAATTACTTTAACGTATCGTGTATTACGTCACTCTGGCTACACCCACAAATAGCCTCGTCAGTCAAGTCAGTCTCGTAAACGACCTTTTGCAAAATTCGAAAAAACAGTCGCGACTAGACAAATATACGGGAGCTCGTACATCTCAAATTACTCAGCGCCAAGAATATTTGATTTTTGAATATTTATTCTAATGCATAATTATACAACAATACAATTTACGTAAAGCTGTTTGTTATGTACGTTATGAAATTTTCCATTGCCAAGCAATTTTTTTTATGCCATTATTCTATTTCGTACCTGTATTTTGTTTCTATAATAGCGTCTTTATTTTGCTCGGTGATGAGTCACGTTAAATTTAAATAAAGTAAAAACCTGCTTCCTATATGATACATGGTAAATGAAAATATATCAAATATGAAGATTCACAATTGCTTCATCTCAGCTGTTTCTATCTGTTTCTGCAAGACAGTCTTCGCTCACTGTCATTCGACAGTCGGCGACTTACTGTCGCTGCCAACCGAGCCAGTCGAGAATCACGGTCGTCGAAAGTTAATGCAGCACTCCCACTCCGCATATAAAATAATCATCAGGAGCGATCATGAAAACGCGCCCATTTGTAAAATAAAAAATACCGTCGCACGTAAAACTTTCCCAGGCAGAATAAAGAAAAAAGTCATAGGCGTATTGATAAAATATCAAGGAAAATATTACGCCAGACGGCGTAGGAAGATAGCATTGGTTCACAATCATATGTAGATACGTACACACATGAATACCAAATTGGAATGCTAATTGATTGTTTAACGCTCCGTTGAATTCCTATAGTGTTCTTCGACATGCCCGATTCACATGAGAACGAGCCTAAATAGACTTTGCTACTTAAATAATTTGAAACCCATTATATCAGACTAGTGTAGACCGACTGATTAGTCCTCTATTAAGGCGCTTAGAAAGAAGATGATTTTATTTCAATAAGAAATTATAGGGAAAGAAAGTAAAGGCGGCAATGACGTTAGGCAAGCAGGGAGGTTTAGAGTAATTGTCGATTGAAATAGGAAGTCACTGGAAATTGTCACATCCTGATGAAGACTCCTGTATTATATATGCATATGTAGCTGATACTGACAAACGAACACACATGGGGACTCACATTTGACACTCAGCGAATTGCACTCGAGCGATTTTTTTCGACACACGTAAACGCACCTTCTGTCTGTCGCATCAAGCCAACGATTTCCTATTCCTCTCGCGGTTGGCGTTGATGAGATGGATGAATCCATCGCGCGAATCATAACGTTAAAAATGGTAAATAACTTAAAAAGTAAAAAAAAAATAAAGAAACTATAAAGATCAATGCGAGATAACCCTAAACCTAATGGCGATTCGGCCAGTTTCTAAAGAAATGAGAAAAAAGATCTAAAGTGGGAAAAGCACGCATGAATTCACACATGTGGGCGCGTTTTAAAATTAGACACGACGATTTCGCCCATATCTTCTTTTAAAATTAGTTCGAAGGTTTTCTGGTGGATTGCGTGGGAAAGGTGGGGAATGTGAGATTCCGATAAGGAGATGGTAAAATCAACGTATGGGATGATAATAAATCCATAGAAAAAAAATCCCCATTAAAAATGTACAGTTGTAAAATTCTTTACGGATTCGCCCAACCTTATTCGCTGTCCTTAATGATACAGTTCTTATCCGCTAATGATTGGTAGCAGTAATACAGTAAAATAAAAGCCATAAAAAAAAGTAAGAAATAGGATAGAAAATCGTCTAGCATACATGCAACGATTATTGAATCGAATCCTGTCCCAGTCCGAGTTAACTATAGCAATACAATTCTAACGGTACGTAAATTATCCCTGTATAACTGCAATAGAAATAAGTTTACGAGACTCCGCAACGCTTTAAGTAATTGCAATAATCTTACCTAAAAACATCCCGTATCGAAATACCGATAATTATTTTCCTTATCTACAATCATTATTCCACATCTAATAATATATATTGAAATTTGTAATAAATTATCTGCTTAATACATTCTACTGCGTTTTTTTCTTTTTTTTTTATTTCTTTATATAATGTCACTGTTCTTTCAGGTCAGACAAATGTCTTGTGAATGTCATATGCAGGATGTGTGATACTTCAAGTAAATAATGTATGACCCAAGTCCGGCCAAATGGCTTAACAGGAGAGTTCGGTCATACATGAAAGCCAGATACATATCCGTAAGGCTTCCGTGGCCTCGTTCTCATACGGCACTTTCTTTCGTATTTCTTTTCTCTCAAGCAACTAAATATGCATTGGATAAAAGAAGATATTTAAAAAAAAAAACTTCTCACGATAAGGACTCCATTGATATATTGGCATACATAAAAAAAGAAAAGATGGAGCAGCTATAAACGTACGGTGTACCAGTTTTCCTTCTATGTGTTTGTAAAGAAAGAATGTTAGAAGGGAGGAGTGAAAGTGGTAGAGAAAATGTTTTCCAAGTATAATTTAATCTTTTTTTTAAATTGCTCTCTTTTTTAGACACCATTTTCCTTTACGTTTGAAAGTACGCGCTCTAACGGAACTGATTGATGATAATTATCCTTAATCGTTAAACGAGTAATTAACTGCACGCTATAGGAATAACTAACGTCACTTTGTTTCTCGATAATTTTGAATCCGTAATGGAAATTGAATTACTAAAAAAATGTACTTAAGTCATTTCTCTTCTCGTTTTATTTTTAGAGGTTAATTAGGATATCGATAATTATATTTTAGAATTTTATAATCGTATTAATTAGCCATTTATATCCGTTCAAGAAGAATATAACAAAGAGAGAAGAAAAACCGAGACGGAATAGAAAAAAAAATACACGCGACACATTCCTTTCGTGAAATTCAATAGCAAAATCAAAGAAAACTTATGATTTTTCGTTTAATTTATAAAAACACGAGTGTGTCAAATCCACGATTAACTTCCGGTCTCCTTTAACAGAGAAATAAAAACAGACCACTTTCAGGACTTCCGTTCTAAATACAGAAAATGGTGTTACCGACCGTGAGAAATGTTCATTCGAATAGTTTAAATGTCGCGTTCACAGTGCGCATACAGTCAATATAATGCAACCTCCGTACGGGTATTATCGGACGAAAGGAACAGAACACTATTTAAAAAAATGGCAAAATTCTTGCCTCATTCTAATTAAACAACGACGTCGATTTCCTGAAGGACTTAAGCGGCGACAATTAAAATCATTTAACGACGAGTCTATTTCTGTTCTGCTTTCACGAGCGCTATCCTTGATTAATTAATCTCGTGGAGTTTCCGGCCCAATTGACAAGTCCCGTTACCAAGATCTATGAGGATCCAAATAATATCACCTCTCTTTTGTCGTGAACGAAAACACAAACAAAGTTGAAGATTTAAGAAAAGTGATAAACCTAAAAAGAAGTGAAAAAGTCAAACTTGATACGATCTGCGTCTCTCCTGCAAAAAAACCGGAATGACTGCTTCACTCGGATTATTCGTATTGTGTCTTTGGAAGTACCGCGTGACTCTGCCAACTTATTAGATTCTTTATAAGGATTAAAAATGCGAGGAAAACGAGCTCATACAGGGACACCACGGGATACCGGTTCGCTTTAAAAGGGACAACAACTCTGTGGCTTTGGTTATTTCCTACGGGAATATCAGTGTTATGGAACTTATATGGTCTCTTAAGTTTTTTCTTTCTTCTTCCATTCCATCTTTTGGAAATTCATGATACGCATCGCGCACGTATTACAGTCATAGTCTGAAAATTAAACGACTTACGTTTTTACCTTTACTTTTCAGCTGTTTTATGCAATACATAGTAATCAGAAGTCAACGATAGGTACCAGAATAATATAAATTAAGAGACTTGGAATTCATAAGAACCTACTATATTGCTTTATGCGTTATCTATGACAATTTAACAATTTTATCTGACGTTTCTAAAACTTTTTTGTTGCGTTCTAATATTCCAATATATAAATGTTTTAATATCAAGGATAATATATTTCTCTTATTTCTGATTAGTCTGGCAAGTTTCAGCAACAGAGAAGAAAACGGTCGATTTAGATTTTGCGATGCTTTTTTTTAAATACGTTTCTTATGCAACATCCAGAGTTTGGTTCGAATTGGCAGCACATAAATATATAATTAGCCAGCCTTGGAATACGTAACGATCAGAGAATGAAATTGCTCTAGCAAGTACACACGCAATGTATCTTACAAAGTGAAACTGATTAGGACATATATTGCAGGCTAAGCTGTGTCAACAGACATGTTAAAGCAGCGAATTTAAAAACTTATTATTATACACGTTATCATTATTATTTTTAAATCGATCATTTATAGATACACAAAATACCATCTAGCTTTAAAAAAAAATTAAGAAACAATTAAAAGTGTCAAAAGACCTCCAATTTGACATTTTTGGCAGCATCGTAAAATATTTACAAATTTCAATGGCTTTAACAACACAACACAATATTAGCACGCAGAATTGTCATTACGTGTCGTGAAGTGTCAATCGTTCTTAGATACGTACAGGATGTATCGGCTAGATCCTCCGCAGTAATGTCAGTCTGTACGAACATCATGTCACCGGGATCGTTAATCACGGTGATATACGACGATATAATAAAAATAAATCACATTTCTTGTCAGTTGAGTCGCGGAACATCAAGCACTTTCTTGTGATCCGATGAACGCGGCATATAGATTGCAAGTGCGGAGGATACGAAGCCGACGGATACTCGTGAGGAGGCTCGTGCATTTCCGTGAACATTCGTGAGGCCAGCCGAGTGTCGACGAAGGTGGAAAGGCAACGTGGTAATTCAGCAGTTTCCGGTAGAGCTCGTGGCACATATAAGGCAGTGATATCATGCACCAGTTGCAGTCGCTGATAAAACATTCACCCACGTGTATGTATTATTATTTGTAGATTACGACAATACATTTTACGTTCTATGCACTTTTCATTTCCACAGTATGATAAACAAATGCAGCGTTGCATGGCATACGATTACTCCACTATTTATTAATATATACCTGGTGGAGTCAGTGCACTGTATTATGTGTGCAACGATGCTTTCATGTGTGGGAGTTGTACTTGCTACCCACTATTCATAGCACCATTCGTGTCTCTTCTTACTATGGTGACAACACTACCTACGTGCTATAATACTATTTACTATATTATGATATACTATTGCGTATAGAAAAGTCGTTCGCTAGACCATCAACATTTTAGATTCATGTTGACAGTTCATTCTTAGAGTATTAGGGACATGGTTGCTCTATAGATTACAAATTAACATCGTTTCGCGTTGGTTCGCTATCATGGTCATGGTCATGTTCGTGAATTCATGCACTGTGAAATCTTGACCCCAATACTCCTTGAGCGCGATAGAGAGATATATATATAGTATACGAAGTATAGTATACGAGACATATATAGTATACGAAAATAATAATGCACAGTTGAAGAACTCATAATAATTAGTTATCGACATAAGCCGCATCCAAGCAACCTTTATTGTGTCAACAATTACAGGTGTTAAACATACAGACATCCCTCAGGTAGTAAATGAAGGATCTAACAATTTTTCATTATCCTTTATTCACAAGCCTGGAAAACATGCTAATTATATAAATGATGCAATAAAATAATAAAATTGAGGAAGTATTAAAGCCGAGCAACCGAGACAATGTAAATCGTACAAAGAAAATCGATAGAATAATTTTCTTGTAAAAAGAAAAAAGGATGAATAACAAAGAGAATAAATAATACTAAGCAAACAAAAAAACCATTGTCATTAAAGAACATGCTCTTACTCACAAAGGAACCAGATCTTGATTTCCTCTCAAGACACACGACACACTTTACATGCCATTAATGAACAATTAATCATTGCTGATTACGCACAATGGACGCTTTTTCTTTCTATTGTTTTAGGGGGGGGGGGGGGAATTAAGGGTGTCGAAGGTCAGCATAAAGTGCCAAATCAAACAGGATTCAATAATGGACATTTCAATCATTCAGAAGGATATCAACGTGGGAAAGTAGTAAGTATACAAAGTTAGTGCAGTGACCAACAAAACTGTAGCGCATGACTGTAATGCTGTCAAGGTCACACCTTTACGAGCTTTTTTATTGCTGTCATCAAACTCACCGCGAATCTGCTTGGCATTTTTCTCCCCGCGCAAAGCACCGCCAACAGCTTCTAAAACAGCCTGCAGGCAGCGTATATTTTCCTTGCAAGTGCACTGCAGTTCCGTCTAAAAAAATTTACAAAAAAGACTCACATAAATATAAGTTTCCACAAGCGGCCATATTCAGCAAAAAATAGAGCAAGGGTATAAGCAGGATGCGGTTTACACAAAAAAATAAACAACTATCAAAGCGTCATAAATAAATTTATTTATTAGCGTTCGCAGCCGAACAAATTAATAGCGCAGCGAGTGCATACACAACAATGCATTATACTAATTGTAAGTGCAATGAGATTATAAAAAAGCATTACAGAAGACATGCCCAGAATAGACGATTATGGAAAAAAAAAAAAAAACTTAAAAGTGATTAACGTATTGCTTCATTAACCAAAGATAGTGTAACAATGGCTCTATTACGTAACTGCGTGACATTGTGCTAATACATTTGCTTACTGTAGTGCAGAACTTGACTACTTTAATCGAGCATTTCACTAGTTTAGTCCACCATAAGGAAAGCATATACTTAACATTACCCAATATACACCATAGTAGTTGCCGCAAGCAAGCGTATAGCAATTTATTCAAGATCCGTGCTGGCTGATTCAATATTTGCATAAGAATACGTACGCAATCGCCCGGCGTGAGAATCCCATTGACCCTCAATGAGAGATTCTCCGACATTTCCAATTGCGACTGTGACTTCTCCACGAGTTTTCGCAGATCCTCCATATCGCTGTCGCTATCCTCTGTTGAATCGACTCCGACACCCTGTATAATAATACGATAGCATTTATTGAACGAACTGTACTGCTTTGTTGTGTAATCTGTATTGTGTTTATCTTAAATTGTGACGAACCAAGAACCGTGACTGTGGTGCGAGCAATATACAGTAACGTCCAATTGAAGTGCAACACTTGAACTTTTGTAAATTTCTGTGAAAGTATGATCGATTTCGAAAAACCAAAGACAAAGTTTTCAGTTAATTTTGTTCCCGTTCGAATGGTAAAGGTTTTATTCCGATCAGATATAAAATGGCCGAACGGCAGGGGTTGGTGTGAAATAGTGCATTTTGGGACTTTTTGAAAAGTGCGAGAACTAGTAGTTTCGGAGGGAAATTTATATTTCTAATTATTGCACGAGAAAGAGCATCCTTCGGCATTAAAAAAACACCGTCATTGAATCTCTGTAGCATCACTCTAGGGAGAGCTACACCCCCTTGAAGTGAAAACACTTAATTGGCCATAACTTCCGAACGCGCCGGCCAACCTGGTCCAGTTTTTGCGTGATATCATCTTTAACGATACTGCAGATTCTCACAAAATTATTGTTCTCGGAGATGATCCCGTAACGGAGATCTCGAGATTCGCAAGCGCACCCGTAGCTTCCCCGCCATTTTTCAATAGGAATGCGATAAAATAGAAGTTTCATATTTATGCCACGTTATAGCTGAGATTTCAACGATTAAAACGCGCTTTTAAACATCCAAAAATGAGTTTGCTAAGGGGTTAAATTTTTCATTTGAAAAAACGCCTAAATTTGGCGATTTCCGCTCGAGGTACTCGGGTGACTACTACCCCACCATGCGCGCCAAGCGATTGTTCGAAAATGCACTATTTCACTCCAACCCCTGCCGTTCGGCCATTTTGTATCCGATCGGAATAAAACCTTTACCATTCGAACGGGAAGGAAGTTTCCTAAAAAATATGTCTTTGGTTTTTCGAAATCGGTCATACTTTCACAGAAATGTACAAAATTTCAAGTGTTGCACTTCAATTGGACGTTACTGTATATTGTATGTATAACACACACATATACCGAATACATGTAACAATTGACTTTACAGTCGCTTTAAAAATTCTGCGGCAGTAATGAACGTAATCAAACAGGTTTCATAGAATTAATTCGAAAGGAATTTATATCTGGCCTACAGAGGACATGAGATCAAATAGACAAATCACCATGAGAGTTTACGTCACGTATACTGCTTTATTGGAGAGAATGAAAGACTAACTGACACGACTGTATTATGTATCATCTTATACCAGACATCGTGAAGATTGCTTAGTAAGATTATCTCTTGCTACTTTTTTGTGACATATTGATAAAGTTGCTCGATTTCTTGCGTACAGGTTGCGTATTTGTATACATAATAAATCACAGGAAAATTATTGATATCTGATCGAGTAGGATCAAAAAGAAGACACGTACATGATGCATCGTCTTTCTGGACATCCGTGGAGAATTTTCACGCACTGCGCTCATACTGGATGCACAATCTGATTGGCTGTCGAGGAAATTTCTATAGTCATCACCAAAGTCCAGGAGTCTATGCGCTGCGTCGACGTCAGGTGCTTCGCTGTAAGGCTCACTCATGTACTTTTCCTGAAAAGATAAGTTTTTAATATAATGATTTCAACGTAATGGCATTAATCCTTTCGTTGTTTGATAAAATTTACCTGATAATTATCCCAAGCTTGCTCGGAAAAGGAATTGTTGCCAAGGCTATTTTTCTCAATGTCGCTATCCATATTGAATTGACTATTCAGAAGATCCTTGCTATTCAGAACGGTGTCCAGGAGGTTGTCCTCGTAACCGACGCATCCACGAGAACGTTCCTCGTCCTCGGTCTCTGATGTTGACGGATCCCATTGGCAGCATGGTTGTATTTTGAATGGAGCAGTAGGATCACTCACAATATTCCTTTCAATGGATAACTGCTGTCTAGCAGTGCATCCCGAGAAAGAACCTGACTTCACCAGCGTGGTCAAGCGACCTTGGCAGTCTCTGGAGATGGTCCTGATGGCACGATTCGACGTGTTACGTCGCGGTGATCGTTGCTCTTTAGAACAACCGTCACTCCCAGCTGAATGATGATTGGCATTTACACCGTCGGAACCTGATTCGCTTTTACGTCCCTGGAGATAAGATAAATTGTTTAAACTAGGGCACACTACCTGAATAACTTAGATACACTACACTGATCTTATCTGGTAGCAAAGGTCAAGTTTTCGTTAAAAATTCTTGTACGCACCTTATCGACATTACAAAAGATTCATTTTAGTATTTATGATCGATAAATCAGATATTATTATGAAAAATTCATAACATACCACTGTCTTCTTACGTAGCTTGCCCTTCTTACGGCGCAGGGAACTGTTCCTAACGACTGTACCATCTTGACTGATGGCAGTCTCTTCCAAAAGAGTCGAGGATGAATTGTTAAACGGAATACAGGAACCGCTGTGAGATTATTTAAATATGTCATAACTATATGGACTTATACAAAGTAACCCTGTATCAAAAATTACAGTCGACTCTTTGTATAATTGCGCACCCGTGGCTCTGAGACGCGATAACTGGTAGGCGAGAGAGCGATATTATAGAGACCCCGCACTGTACTGTAATAGACGCAGCGTTTGACAAAGCGTGAGTAATGTGCGCTGAGTGACAGAGAAGCCGGCAGGGGGAGGGGGAGGGTAAATCTTCCCCTCTCGGCGCCATAGCTTAGAAAGAGAGCTCAGGGATAATGCGCAACTATAAGAAGCGCCTCTATAGCCAGAGTCGACTGTAGTTACAGGCCACTACTACAACTTACGTAGCATCGAGAGATACGGATTTTGTAGGTGGAATAGCCACTAGCTGATGTAGAGCGGTTTCTGATATGGAAAACTGAGAAATTGGATCATTCGCCTCATCGAGAGTCGAGCTGTTTCCAATCTGCGATATACAGGATACACTCCAGGGCCTGGGGCCATTCGACTTCCGCTTTGATCTCATCACAACCTTCGGCGTACTCGATTCTATCCCTGAATAATGGGCATCGTTCACCGATGTACGATCCGGGTCATCGATAATCTCCTGAGATATCGACTGCGAGACACAGCCGAAACTACCGTCCAGACGCCGGAAAGTCGCGACGCTGCTCTGCAGGTCATCCGACGACACAGATTGTTTTTCCGCATCGGATTCGCCTGTTGTATACTCGCCACTTGCATCGCAACTGTCCAGAGGTTGTAGCCAATACTGCGATATACAAATAATATACGAACGTTAAATATAAAATATATAAATCAAGTTTTATTGTCAATGTTGTTATACGATTATTACCTGAGAGGTATAATCTCCTTCGCGGTTCCTGATAGAGTTCAGTTTCAGCCATTCCTTGATCCTGGCATATTTTGCTCTATTGTTATTAACTATTCCCAAGTCCTCGAAGATGAGGGGCGGCAAACGCTTAGATGGATTACTTTCAGTACTCTCCCTCACAAGTTTCTCAACCTCCAGTATCAACCGTTGGATGCTGGTCTCATCGCCTCGTATTTCCTTGTTTTTATTCTCCTTGTCATCATCCCCCTCGTCAGTCTCCTCATCCTCATCATCATCATCGTCCTTGCACTTCTTAACGCATTGAATGGATTCCTGAGGATTCCCGACACCTTTGCCATTTGCACTAGCAATTTTTATTTTAGATTCATTGCCATTCATTACGGGACCATTGCCGTTGATCTCGTCGCAGGTGCGCACTACATGACTCCTTTCTGCGGTGGCGCCTTCGCCGAAATCTAGACGAACCACCACGTTGGTTCTACGTTCTTCGATGGAGAGAACAGAGTCCTTCGGCGATGAGCCCGTGTATGTCCATTCCTCCTCGGAAGATTCCACCACGTTCGGTGATTCGTTGCCAGGACGACTGTCAGCCTCGGAATCAGTATCATGATGCTTGAAGTAGAAGGTCGCACAGTTCTTAGATTTGCGATCTGACCTAGAACCATTTAAAGTCACGAAATTAGTTATTTTCTTAAAGTCACATTCCGAATGAAAAATGTTCAGTCTTCAAATCAAATGATTCAAGTACGCTTACGTGCTGAACGATGCTGACTCCTCCAGAGGACGACGTCGCTTAATCACATCCTTTTTATTATCGCGGCACGACGGCTCACGCGGTGAATCTACTTCGTCAATAGGCGTCGCAACGCCCGGCGTCGGCGGCATGTCGTCCCGTTCTTCCTCGCTTGCGCCGCTTTCCTCCACGTCACCCTCCTCGCCCTGATCACCCAGAACTACGGTCGAACCAGGAACACCCTCGCATTCAATGTTATTCGACACCGCAGGATCGTTAGTGTCCATTACACAGAGAACATAGATTTCGTCCTGTTTATAACACAAAACAAAAAAAGGAAATCGAATAAAATTTCCAAAACCGAATAGCTATAGAGGTAACCATAAAATATGTTTCAAAAGAAAGTTTATCTCTTCAAAATACTGTAAGAGCAAAAGGAAAAACGTTGCCCATGCATGACACACGCGAAAACCATACGTCACTCGCAGTTTTGCTACTCGCTAACAAATGACAGAAGCGAGAATCGATTAGCAAACTATAATCCTCTACTCGATAAACCACATCATCCTATCGACTATTCGAGAGCTCGTTAATTAGAAATACACCTCGAGATACTAATTGAGATTGCACACTGCTTCGACACGCACTAGAGACATAGTGTATCTATTTACACAACTAATAGTCAGGAAGAGCTATTTTAGCATTAGAACAACACTAAACGAAAATTCCGTGTAGGTACCACGGTTATACGCGCAACATACTGTACAAGTGACGTAAAGATTTCGCAAGGTGAAATTAATACAGCAAAATTAACATTTTCCTAAACATAATTACGTCTATATCTTTGTTGCACTGTTATTTGCCCATTATTATGTAACCCACCTCGAAATACGAGCCATCGTCGTTGATTCGATTCTCAAAGCAGACGTCGCTGTCAGAGTGATCGCTTCTGTTTGTCTGCAGTTTCTGCGTCCTCGAGTGTCGTGAGCGTCCTGAGCGTAAGGACGAGCGACTGAATTGAGCGGATTTACCGGATTGGCTAGAGGAGCTTCCTGATTCACGAGATTGTCTGCGACTCAATCGTGGTTGCTTCGTTACGGGTTCTTCGTCGCTGCCGCTACTGCAGCGACATGTTACCAGAGTCTGAAACAAAAAAAAACAAGAAAAAAATGAGGTCAAGAACACGTATTCAATTCGCACTATGGCAAATGCTCGAACATCCAAAATCACGAATAGGAAGCCCTTGAAGCAAAAAAAAAAAAGTAAAATCGAAATGTTGCCAAGTGAAAGTTTACCAATAAATCCACAGGAATAAAAAAACCGTCATCTTCTATGATCATGATGACAGTGCTTTGCGAATAGGATGCACTACTCCGGGAATTTGGCGACAAACTAAATATTCCTACTTTGAGGGTGGGTTTATATAGTACGCTTTAGACGTACCTGAAGATTCAGGGTATTCCGAACGGCTCGTAAGCATGAATTGTGAGGAGTGGGGCGTGGTAATCGAAGGGTAGAAATAAAGGGTCTGTTAAAGGGGAAATCGAAAAGGCTATTCGTATGGGTGAGTTGTGACATGGAAGAGACAGGAAGCGAAGACACTTCTCAATAAAAAATATCTCCACAGAAAACACCGTTAATCAATTAAAATTACACAAAATCGAAGCCTTCCACTAAAATGTCTTTCCGTGCAGAGCTGAATTTTTAAATTATTTATTTGAAAATATACAAAGTATAACTTAATCTCGAAAGTGATAGCCTACGTATCTGTCATGAAGACCCGAAAATCTCTTCGCCGTTCCCTATCCAAAAAATATCGCACCGTTGCACAGAACTACCGATGAAAATAATAAGAAAAGGGGGGCATGCAGGACAAGTTTTACGTCTGTCAACTTTACACCGTTTCACTGAGAATTACTCTCGTATAGCCAATTTCGAGAGTTTTAGATACGAAGTTTCCTTGCTTCCGGCCTCGTCCGTGTCACAACTCACACACACGCCAATAGCCCGTTTGAGTCTCTCCTTTAGACGCCAGGTGGACGAGTTAAGATGAAAAAACAGCAAATTTTAAAATAAGGATAATTTAATCGTGCAAAATCATCAGTTCTTTGTTAAATCCAGACACCAGTATGAAGTGATTGTAAAGCACAGCCCATACGTGCCATTATCATACTCTTTGTACTACAAGAATATCCAGTAAATCTAGGACATCCATAAACTTTATTTCAGTATGCGCTAACATTCGAACGAGAATACTGAAAGTAATGGCGGAAAGTAAATAACAAAACCGTCGATAGAGTAACACGATTAAGGAACGTCTATGACGAGCGCCGAATAGCCAGGAGCATTATAAAAGAAAAGAAAAACGATAAAAAGAAAGCACTGCCAGTGCAGAAAGAAAGAAAAATAGTCAAGAGAGAAAGAGCCGCAAGGAAGTAACTAAAAACATTTGGTGAACCAGCGTTCATTCCCTGGCACCGAAGGGTACCTTATTCTCAATACCTGGTGAACATTTTCATACCCAGAAAAAGACTCTTCTTACCAGTGAAATTAAGAGTGTCCCCGTCACTATACTTTAATACAATGAGATAATGAGGTACCAGGTAAAGATTTTTATGATTTTAACACTGAATTAACAGTATAACGGTATAGGGATCCCTGGACGGTACCACGCAGCTCTATGTCCAATGAAGTACGGAACATTTTCAGGTATAATAAGTACAGTGTATTATGACGCATGAGCTCCTTGGTTATGAAGAGGAAAAAGGAAACAAGAAGCAGTGCAATTGGATTCGCAGGTGTTTAATTTATAAAAGGATATTTCAATTACGACTTCAAATTGTTGGCCAAATTGATCAAAGAGGTTAATGAAAGTGATTCGATTGAGGTTGATCTGCCGTTAATGAGAAAATGCAAAATTCACAACTGAACCGTGGAGTGAATATTCAGGGAATTATAAAATTAAATGAAATAATGATGCTGATATTGAAACGACGTATAATTGCATAACATATAGAAAGCAAATTGAAAAAATCGGTGGAAAGTGAGATTCCTTTGTTTTAGCTGTTTTTAGTTTCAATGAAATTCCACTGAGGAGAAGAGGTCGTCACTCTCGATGCGCGTCTCTACAACCGGTTTCAAACACTGTAATTTCGATGCATTGTCTTAAGCTTAACGCGCCTGCGGCAACTTTCTATCGCACAGCCATAGAAGCGATTAGCTAATAAAAATAAAGGATATACGTATACATATAAACGACACAGAAACAATAGAAAAAAAAGTGAATTTAATAGAGCATTTCCAAGCATGGCGTTCTAATTCTTGTAACGGTCTGTACCCACGTGGTTCGTGCCTTCTTTCAATGAAAAAAAGTTTTCTGGTAAAAAAAGAAAAACACATTGAAATTTACCTCACGGCGTGTTTTCACAATTTTTCGTTAGTAATTGCCGGTCCGACCGGATATACACGCGGAGTGTACTTTCCGGTTGGAATACCAGCCATAATTGATCCCCGGAAACAAAAAATTCTACGCTCACTTCCGCTTCTAGGTTCCTTTGTCCACGTCGAGAGAAGAATTAGCCAGCTGTAGCGTATCGCAAAATTCCTCTAATTTCTTTTATTAAGTGGAGGCGCATTGAAATCAGTACCTTTCTACGGGCACCTACTTATTACCCGTTGCAAAAACACAATGAGAATTATTTTCTAACTTCAAGGAATACAACAATAATTGAACTTGCATTTTTTTATGAGTTCGATGTCAAAAGTACAGTGTACGAGTCTTGACTACAGCAATACTAATTTTTCATAACGGTAACTCCCAGTAATCGAATATCATCCGACCAGAATACAACGAATTCATTATTGGAATTTAGAAAAAAATATGAAAAAAAAGGAAAAAAGAGATTATTTCCCATAAAAATTATGCAAAACATAGTACACGTCAGGTGCATGACGAACAAAAGTGTCGGTGATTGAGTACGCGTCGGTGATCTTCCTTTGAAAAATGAAGATAAAGAAGAAAAGAGACGAAAAAGAAAAATAAGAAAAATGAAAAAAAAGACAATACTCATGTACTGAGCGACGGTAATCGCCACAGGGAGACGACGGTAATACAAAAGAGGCAAAGAGCACTCAGGAATAAAAGAAACAGAGTGGATAGGTAAAGTTCAGAGAAAAGAAAAGAAACCAAAAAAAGGAAATGAAGAAGCATCTGCGTGAAAGAGAAGAGTTCAGTGTACTACGAGTATCCCGAGCAGTCTGTACTGTCTGAGTTACTCACATAGTCAATAGAACAAATTAATGGCGTCCTAAGAGCTATCTATTGAAATGTTCAAAATGGCCGCCGGACGTTAACAAATCCGAATAATATATCATGCAGTACAAAGTGACAGTCGAAGGACTAGAAAGCTACAGTTTTTCTTCTGGCTGTTCTCTGTCAGTCAAAGAAAAAAGAGATGGCCGACCTCTAGTTCCAAACACGAAGATATTTCACAAAGTTACGAGATACAAGCACGATTTCCCTGCAAGCATTTATAACGGTAATAAATGGGAGAGGGCCGACAGAGGGCAGCGCCGACGTACCTGGCAATTTACACGGATGAAAATTACCATTTAATCAAGGTCTTGAGCGATGCTCAGAATTTTTGGGTCTTACGATCGTCCCAGGAAGTCCAATGGAAAATGACTTGCACGATAAAACGGTATTACCACGCGAAAACGATTACTCGAACCACGGCCTGCCGTTGTCGGAGAAAAAAATAGCCATTTCAACTGATGCATTATTAGCTTCCAAAGTGGAAACGGAACGTGGGGCAGCGAATGAAAATAAAAACAATGTTTTACCTAAGACCAGCTGCACGCGATAGCAAACAGAAAGAATTATATTTCTCGCCTGGCCTGGCAAAGGAGGATGAAAAATATTAAAAAATAACAAAGTGAAATTTACTAAAAATCAGGTGCGATAAATAAAAATTTATCCGGCGTCTCCGAAAGACTTGCTACTTATTCGGTCGGCGTCGTATTACGTTGGCCACACTTTGCGGCTTCTGTGCAGATGCAACACGGCTGCAATGTGCAATTAATTCATGGTGCAATCCGATATTCCAGACTAGCCGATCAAGATCGAAAGGAGAGAAGCCGCCGTGACAAAATTTCACCAAGTCAATTTGTAACTATCATATATGAGTCAAACCACGTCAAACCGGACGAAATTGAACAAAATTTTCATCGATCCTTTTGATTATTGTGAATTTTTTTAAATGGATTCTATGGATGAAATAAATTCATGAAACAATTTTTTATTTTTTTTTTATTTTTAATATTTCAAACGTTATTCCAAGTTAAAAATTGCCCAAAATGCCAAAAACCGCCACACACGCTCTCCTTCAAATATCCATATCGTAGGTTCTATTTGTCTGATCAATTTGTCCCTTGGCTCATTCAAAAGAACTGGAATTGGGCTTCCATTTCATTCTGCTACATATTTTATTATAGCAACAATGGAAGATTTTTATAAATAATTAATTTTCAAACACGATTTTCATCACCAAAACCGCGCTGTAAAATTCCCCAAAAAATACGAGCGTATTCCTTGATAAATTTTCTATAAGATGGTGAGTTTGAAATTGGAGAATTAACGGAGAGTATTTTTTAAATATTAATATTCGAGCGAAGGCGCGCCAGTCTGGCGTTTAGTGCAGGTAGATAGTGTCCCAACGCACGTTCCAGTCCAGTGGGGTCTCTGAAGAGGACCCTCTCACATAGCGGACCCTTCGTGTACGCGCGCCTCCGCTCAATTATTAATATTTAAAAAATACTCTCCATTGATTCTCCAATTTCAAACTCACCTATCTTATAGAAAATTTATCAAGGAATACGCTCGTGTTTTTTGGGGAATTTTACAGCGCGGTTTTGGTGATGAAAATCGTGTTTGAAAATTAACTATTTATAAAAATCTTCAATTGTTGCTATAATAAAATATGTAGCAGAGTGAAATGGAAGCCAAATTCCAGCTCTTTTGAATGAGCCCAGGGACAAATTGATCAGACAAATAGAACCTACGATATGGATATTTGAAGGAGAGCGTGTGTGGCGGTTTTTGGCATTTTCGGCAATTTTCAACTTGAAATAACGTTTGAAATATTGAAAATAAAAAAAAATAAAAAATTGTTTGATGAATTTATTTCACCCATAGAATCCGTTCAAAAAAATTCACAATAATCGAAAGGATCGATGAAAAAAAGGTCTCCGGTTTGACATGTTTTTACTCATATGTATAACGTGTATGCTTTTACATATATATATATATATATATATATATATGTATATATAGTAGGTATAGCCATATACGTAGGTACGACTCTCTTGTCTTACACTCACTCGCTATATCAGACTTTATAATTGCGAAAAGGTAATTTGTCATTACAATGACCGATATTAAGTATTCATTACGATAATTAGCTCCGCTTTATTTATTGCAACAACTCGTATCGCTTCCTCGTTTAATAGCACCGTTATGGAACACATTTTGCTCGTGAGTTCAAAGGAAATAAAAGAACAATCTGATACGGATATTTAAAAACTGTACAATAAACACCTACAAAAATTTAATTTCATGCTCCATTTCCTTGAGTTATCTCTTCCTATTTGTATCACGTTTGAAAAAATATATATGGGTAACTATAGGGCTACCATACCGCGTGCCACGTGAAATATCAGTTTACCTGATATTCCCCAAAAATATGCAGGCAACGTAATACGTAATACGGGATCAGCTGCGATCTAAAATAATTAAAGGATACTCGTGGTAAAGCAATAAATAGGAGTTCTATGTACTGAATGAAATTTCATATTGCTCACCAAATTTTTAAAGTTCACTGTCGGATGAAAATTTAATATTTTCTTAACTGAGCCACAATAGTACATTATGATGCAAGTGCGGTAAGTTGGTGATTCCTGACGAGTGTGACGTTTGCCGCCCAAGCGAAGCGAGGGTGACAAACGTCACACGAGTAGGAATCACCAATCCGCACGCGTATTATATACTATTATTTTTTAACAATGCACGGTATTCCGTGGGGGAATGTTGATTCCCGCACGCTCTGAACTCATCGAGAATGGACCAATTTGTGCTTGTTTTTTGGTGCGCAAACTGTACACTTTCCGTACAGCGTTGCAAAAAATTTATTTCCACACTGAAACAAAGCAACTATCAGTAGTACGTCTCTTATACCCAGTAGACTCAGAGATGCCGGTAAAAGAAAAGAGGACATAATAATAATTTTAAAAAATGAAATTCCGAAAGTGAGTTAATAAAAAAAAAAAAGAAAATTAGTCTACGCCCCAAGCAAAGATTAAAGGGGAACCCATTCTATGTTACACGGAACCCGACGGCAGCGTGAAATGTATGGATCAAATGAATCGGCAGTGGAATAATATTAATTATGTCTGCACGGTAAAACTTTGTTACAAATAATATCGAATTGCGAAATTACTATTTTTTATGTAATCCTGATATAAAACTGTTTTTTAAGTTTTAAAATCATTCAGGGCAATAGAACGCAGATCATTACGTTATATCTGCATTGAGGAAATGGATTGTAAAAAGAAAAGTTCAATCTATTTAACCCAGACCAGCAATTGCGAATAGCGAACTGCATACGTACATGATTTAAGTACGGTCTGTTGTCAAGTAAGAAAATATTGACCTAAATTTTTTAATCAATTTAAAATCTACACATTTTGTATCTGTCGTTAAAAAAAATTTCCATTTAAAGAGACAGCACATGTATTGTAATTTCTCCAATGCACATACGAACTAAGCAACGCAACTGCTTCTTTAATTCTTGCATCAAACCTTATCTACTTAATCTGCGTGCAATGTATTTCAGGAACTCATTCAGACGAGGTTCGTTGTAACTACTCGATAAATGTGAGATAACAGCCTAAATTTCGTTTAATCAAGAATACAATTATATTTAATAGAAATATAATTCACTGATATAATAAATTTCACTTCACTATTCTTAAGTTTTAACAAATTTTTGTTCTCGCTGTATTTATACGAGAGCAGATATTTTATTGTGAACTTTCATTTAAGTTTTGTGTGCGCGCGCGAGCGCGATTATTTCCGTCACTATTTAAGATACGGGAAAAAATTTCAGACAAAAGTTGTATGGTTTCAAGGGGGTTGATTTTTCATCCGAATCATTTTTTTATATTCATCTGATTTCGAGATACAGCACGTTACATGTTTCTTCAAAATGGAACATCATTCTCTGTTGGTATTAGAAAATATAGCTCGTGTTTCTCTTAACATTTTAAGACCTTGCAGACTAAAGTACTTCCAATTTTCAAGTTATTGAGAAGTGAATTTATTAAACCCTAAATGCTATAGCGGCGCTCCAATCGAAGATTTTTCAATTTATTCAGTTCTCAATAACTTGAAAACGGCTAGATAGATTTTTATTTGCAAGCTCGTTTCCTTATACCGACAGAAAATGACGTTCCATTAAAAAAAAACCAGGTGACGTGCTGTATCTCGAAATCAGATGAATATAAAAAAATATCCGGATGAAAAATCTACCCCCTTGAAACCATACAACTTTTGTCTGAAACATTTTCCCGTATCCTCAATAGTAATGGAAATAGTTGAGATGTGCACTTTCGGTGAGACGCCCTGTGTATATATACATATGTAAACTATCGGGTAAATTTATGAGAAGAAATATATGTATAGAAATACTAATGCGTCTACGGAGAAATGGAGGGAAATGAAATTAACGGCTATTCTCATCGATCGGCGAGAATTGCATCGGCACGGCATAGCATTGAATGCAATTGACCAATCTAAGTGCATAAGTACCGTTCTCAATTAACCTATATAAACAAGATTTTCTATATTGAATCGAGTGCGTTAAAATCTTCTGCAGAATCAAGCAACTAGAAAAGTATCTAAAGATCGATTAAACCATCTCGAAACACGATTCAAGATATATGTATAACACTTATCCTCTGAATTTGCCCTCGCAAAGGTCATTTCTCTCAGATATCGCATAAACAAAATAAAACTTACCAATAAGATCTGATCATTAATGCTGTATATATCCGAGTATAGTATTCCGTTCCAAAGGATGAACTTCGCAAGTTGGTCTTGTTCCGTCTATCCGCGTAACGGCGTATACACATCTAGTCACAATTCGTACGTTATGTTGGTAAAACTTAATTCGCATAGAGTTTGACGTATTTGAAACGACAAATAAAGTCGACATACAATACGTAATACGAGAGGGCCGATCTTCTTTCGTGTGTTTCGTATTGGTTCTTGCTCCAACGAGTCGATCGAAACGTGCGAGACAAGTGGATTTCGCGTTTAAGGTCGATTCTCAATGAAAAAGAATGTCATGTAAAAATTGTCGGGCTGTGCTCTAAATCGATCAATATAAGAAATCGAATGTTTCTGTATCAAGCTTATACGACTATATCACTGTGGTTCGTTATAATGGGAAATATCTATCACGTGTACCTATATAGCATATATAAGGGCGCTTTTTAAATTTTTTCTTGTAGATCCTATAATCATTCAATATCAGAATATCGCAAAGGCCCACCCGCTGGGCTTTACAATACCAATAAGAGTCACAAGCGAATGTGCCAAGTCATCAAGACTGATGAACAATCATTTACCTACTCACCCTATGGGCTCGTCCCTCCCACAACGTGTATATAACATATTAGTATCGTGTACAGTGGTGGTCAGTATGTCCTTCCGTTAAGTCTAGTATACATTAACGTACTATGCAAGCGACAAATACCGTGTTGGTATCGCGGACATACATAAGCAGCATGCGTGTCGTCGTCTTGAGAATCAAATGTAAAATGTTGTATAGAGAGAATGAAATAAAAAGATGAAAAGGAAACGGCACGTTTCTAATCAGCTGCAACAAAATTGCCGGAGGGAATACACATTGAACGATTATCGATATGCATAGCACAGTTTCGATTGAATCGGGTCGATACGAACTGATCGATTGTGAACCAATAATAACAATTGGTACCTCGAGGCCTCGATTGTCGTATGACAGACCTCTTTGTGTATTCCGCCTTGTGACTTTACGATTTTGTGACTTTGCGACTTTAGGCTGACAAAACGTTACGTTAGGTGTATCAAGTATTAAGCAGAATGGGATTACACGTGTTAGAGTTATACATAATTGCTTACACGGTGACATGCCGAATATGGAGTATATTTTTCTCGAGTTCAAAGTTCATTGATCGAACTTACAGTCGGTTTAAACTATCCACTGCTTTGTATTATTTAATTGAATTTTTTAATTACTGAAGAGCAATACTACAGCTGAAAAGTAATCCAATGATCGTATGAGATCGTGTAATTCCGGTAAAGTTCGTAGCAGCAAACTGATCCTCTAGAAAATGGCGAATCAGCTTAAGAAATCAATAAGGGAGAGTGTTTCTTGCCTGTTTCTTGCGAAATTTTGCCAGTAGAACGAATCGCATTGCGAATCACTGGGAGAGATCATTGACGGGATATTTCGCGCAAATGTCAATTGATCAAGAATCGCGAAACGTTCCCTGCGAATCCTTGGAAGCGTGGAAATAAGATAAAAGTGGGGGGGAGAAGCGCGAGCGGAGGAAGAGGTGAAAATCAGAAGATTAGAATAAAAAAGGGATTTAATGAAAATAGTGATAAAAAACCGGATCCCATGCTTTTAAATATATTTAAAGACATCCGTCATTTTTGTTCACGATTATATTCGTACCCGTGGCAGAAAAAACTTAAAATTAAAGTCAAGTACTCCTTGCTCGCAATTATCAATTCCCACACAAACCCCATATAAATGACTCTGCACATTTCCACGTGTCCCATATATCAGTTGTCATACTACTAACCATAGAGAACCCCATGGAAACACTATACTCATAATCTGTTCGATCCGATAGCCAAGTAAATATTATTAACACTCCAGCATGAAAGTCTATAACCCTCCAAAAAAATACACCCCACAACCACCCCCATAACAGATTCGAATCAATAATAGTAGGCAGTCGTGTCTCTTCCGCATCGCATAAGGCGCGGCGTATGTTGCTATCATAGATCCACAATAGTGCACAAATACTTCCCACGTGTTCAACGATCTTCCACAGATAATAACTAGACTCGCTTAAAGTCGTTTCCGTACGCACGAATTAATTGCACTCCGTTCGGTTAACTCAATCGGCATTTTCCTCGAGTGAAAATTACAATAGGAATAAAGTGCATCGTAACACAAAGTACACAGTGCAAATGTCTATCCATACAGCGAACGAAGACTTTATGAGGCACTCAATTAAAACTAATGATATGCGCTAGATAATCAGGTAGACACCATAAATATGGTGCACAGGTAGTGTTAGATAAAAAAAGAATTCTCACATATATGCGTGAATGACTATACAAATGCAGGTCGGTGCAATCTACGTATACGTAAAATGCCAAATAATTCATATTACATAAAAAGCAGTAATAAGGTGTGTGTACAATAAACAGTCTCGTCGGCTGGTTGGGTTACTTGTTACTGGTTACCAGGGAGTGGGTGAGAACGGCCAGGTGCTGTATAACGAACATAAAACAAAACCCCATTGTGAGAACAATGGTGATACTGAAAAGCCCTGTAGGCGTGCGCGGCATTAGCGCAGCCGAGAAAATCGTCCCTATTAATTTAATCGGTCGATTAAAAGTGTCTGATGACGCCTCATTTGTTCTTATGGAACTTTTAATTCAAAGGATCCTTTATTTAAAAACTTTAACCTTCTATGCGTTATTATTCTTAATAACGTAAAAAAAAGAGCAAGTAATTATTTTACTTGTTAAACAAAAAAAAATCTATGTAGGTTTTCTATAAATAATTTCTTATATCAATACAAGCTAAACACGCGATATAAATATAAATCTTACATAGAAATCGTGTTCTATTATTCAGCCAGGCCTGCCAGCTGCTCTAGGAACAAGTACCAATAACTTTGTGAGTGTATACGGTAAGATATACGTGTATGTTATGCATGAGAGCAATACCGATCCCTCGTGTATATTCTTCACCTAGAGAACCAGCATGATAATAATGCTAATACCATAGTGATATAGGATAGGATAGGGATCTACTAATATCGGTAACAGGATCACGATCTAAGATAAGATCATGAAGATCGCGCATGAGGATCTACAAGTCTTTTGAGATCAGCTGCGAAATTGATTTTCCAACAAATCCTATTCTTGTAACTGTGAAGGATATTATCCGATTGCAAAGAACTAGTGAAATTGAATCGATGCTCCTCGACGATACCGATATACCGCGAGTGAAAACGTTGAGTTGTACTCATAGGTGATAATTGCATTAATTACGGCTTTTCTTAAATTTCCCTACATCCCTGTGCACAAAAATTTAATTCACGTACGTAAAAATCGATATATTATATGTATAGGGTGTCCTTGTTGTAGCGAAAGGAATTTTACTAATCCGTTACTTGAGACTGTGCATGTTATTTGATACTTGATCAAATCTTTTTTTTCCCTTGCACTATGAGAGTCAAATTACTTTTCAGGAATCCCGATAGATAGACATTGAGCGGAGAAGTACCAGAAGGCGAGTAAATTTAATGCTAAAAAAGAATGGCATACCTTGCTGGACAGACGAGATGCAAGCGTTTCTATGTGACATTGCCACTCTAATGCACGTAGAAACAAGAGGTGCCAGCGACGTTCTAACGAACTGGCTACTCTTAGTGCATGTTGCTGTTGTTGCTGCTGCTGCTGTTGAATTTGCAGCTGTTGATCTTCTTGCTGCTGTTCCTGTTGCTGCTGTTGCACAGACAAAGCCACTTTCTCGCTCAGCTTCACCACCGAGCTCACTATTCTACCGTGAGCCTCGATATCTCTTTGCAGTACCTGGAATGGATAATCACAAGCATACAGTATATCGCAGCGATAACCCATATTTAATTATCTATTTAGTTGGACAAAAAATATATTGCATTCGCCGAGTAACGACTCTGACATAAATCAATAGGACATTAGAAAACCATATCAGTTGATAGAATTCTCGCGGTTAATAAATTACCTGTGTAACTTTCTTTATATTTAAGAATAATCAATAATCATTGCTATCGATAACACCCGCAATCTTCCTGTTTATCAGGATATATCGATGCACCGTACAATGCGGTGGGATACTCGCGAATGCAATTATTCAGAGTGCAAAAATTACGTAGACTCCTATATTATAATAGGGAGAGCACGTAATCGATGTGTATGCGAATAATCGCAATAAAGCGCATCCAATATAAAAATATAAATGAGAGGGTTGATTTCTCCTTGAGAAAATAAAACGTTATTACCCTCGTTGCATGTGCATTTTGAACCGCAAACTACGAGTGCATCATCGAGTCGGGAGACTGGAAAGAAAAAAGAAAAGACCGGGTTCGTTTTATGCGCAGCACGCGCCGCAGGACGAGGCCGTGGGAAAGCATGAAACCAGTTTTACGCGTAACGCGTATGTAGGTGCGTGACGTATATTATTCGAAGGGGAAAAGGAAACGGAAAGACCAGACAAGGGAGAAAGAACGGAGTCCTGAGCGTCCTGAGCTAACCGTACGATGGGATAGGTTCTTCACATCAATTAATCCTAATTCGACTCAAGTGCATCGAAACTTCCGGTCGGACGAAGAGACGAGGCGTGAATCAAGCGAATCAGCGTCATTCCGAACAATGATTCTATCGGTCGGCCTGTGAATGTTATTATCTTACTGTCATAAGCCTTCTAGTAAAACCTCATTGATATAATCAGATATAAAAAGCTATCAAATTATGAAATTATATTTGACGGGACCAATACGTTCGATATATGAAACGACGTGCAAGTACAGAAAAGTTGACCACGTGGTAACGTATTTGCTTTCACGTTGGATAATGTCAAAGGCACGTTCACCGGCTACGAGACGTTCATCCGGCCACGTGGCACATGCGCCAGCGTCAAGGTATATCCACATAAAGAACATATATGCACTGTGAAGACTGTGACGCGCGCAGACGTAGTTTCGTGTATTATACGTACATACGACGCAGTACGCGTGTCGAATCAGTGATTGACGCGGGATCATTGTACGAGAGCAGAAAAGGCTACAAAAGCAGGATATCCGACGATTTTAGAAATTTCATTCCGCTTTCAGTTTCTTAGCTCTAGCATGAATGTGCCGTGTATACTTTGAAAGGTACTGTATACCTAGTAGAATGTTTGGGTACCCGGTTATACGGACCGTATAAACAATTTCCAACAGCAGTGACTCAAGAAGCCACGTAATATTAGACGAGTCAGTGGCAACGACCGACGCACGTGTCGTAATTCCGTTGTTAACATTCGCATGAATATCATTGCTGTACAATGTTATATATTGTTGTGTAACGCTAAATCGCTATATATTTAAATGCATTAAATCGCCTACTGAAAATCCCATGCCACTATTCGTATTAGAAAAATGCAAGTTAAATATAAACGATATCCGGGCACGCGATCCAGCTGCAAAGATGGCAGCCAACCTTGATATCCAACATCCGCGATCAGTGAAGTTTATGGTGAAGCATACTTATACGTATTAAGATTACGAAGGGGCTTCGATAGTAACGTCTGCCAGTCGTAACGTAATCATAGAATATCGAAACGTGGCTGCATTCAGGCCGACTAATAGTAAACAGCGCATCCGAACGTAGTAGCGAAGTAGTGAATAGTAACCTGGATCCTCTTACCCGCAATCAATGAGAACGCGGAGAGGAGATTGCAATAATAACACGGCAGCTGTAAACTCAATGTAATGGAGTAACAGTAATTCAAATTTTCATGCTCGCCAGTCATAGAAGCATGGATCAATGTTAACGGTAAGAAATCCGGCATTTTATCGCTCTAATTTAACTTCACGGCACTAATATCTTACTCATATACCACGCGAGAGTAAAATCATCGACAGTCAACGTAAATCCTACTCCATGATGCCAAGAACAATAATTGGCCCAATAACGTCGTATAAAATAATCAATTAATCCCTTACAGTCCTACAAAAATTGCATAACTCTGCATCGATACATTCGTCAATCCAATATTAAGAATTGATTTTAGTGACAAGCATTTCAATCTCGTGCAATAGGTCCAATAAATGAGATTGCACGTAATTTACGTAAGTACGATATATCTATATCAGCATTGTATTGCGTATGCATTGCTGCGAGGCAGCTATTGTCGAATTCTTTCTTCCTGTTATCAACGTTGCAATGGCGAGCAACGGCAATAAATCAGAAATCGATTACGCTTTCATTTTACATGAGATTCGCCGCGCTTGGCTGACGTGAATAGATCATCGTCGATAGATCTATCGTTAGCCATTACTAAGTATCGGTAACCGGGTTACTTGATAGGATACTATTAACCTCCTCCGCAAGAAGGTTCGTGATAAGGTAGAAAGGTAGAAAGCAAATAACAAATAAAGAAGCTTCAAAAGTCGTAGCCAAAAGCAGCAACGGCAGCTACTTAACTGTACTGTAACTCAGTGAGAATGGAATAAGGATAAGCTTAGAAATTTGTAGGTACAAGACCACGTCAACTAAGAGTAGTCAAGCAAGCCTTGACTAACTCTACCTATAGATAACCTACCTACCTACCTACCCACCTACGTACCTACCTCTCCTATCTAGCTATGTAGCTACCCGGGTAGACTAGACTTACCCACCTTGGCAGATGGGTAAAGTAAATTCCCCAACATCGACTAGCAGGTATCCATTAGATGCAGGAAAAAAAAATTGGAAATAGAATGAAATAAAAAGGGAACGCAAGCATGAAGTAAATACGTGGTGAAGTTTCGAAACGTTTGAACGAAAAAGGAAAAAAGCTTCGAAAGGACTTTTGGTATGCAGTCAGATATGACTAGTAAATATCCAGGACATTGTCACTGGATTTGTATAGAATACATATGCAGGATCATCAAATGAAACACGTAAGGTAATACCGTGATGGCAATGCCGGCAAGTAGTAGTGGCTATCAAGCAGGTGAATAGGAAATGGAAACATAGACTATCGTATTACCATAAAAGGATCCCGGGTTACGAATTTTGAATAGACATAACCAAAATACGTGACCGAAGTAGGTGCAATGAATTATTGACGAAAGAAACTGCGAAAGTTCAAATTTTCAAAAAAATTAAATCAAGCAAGAGAACCTTCGAGGGCGAATATCGAAAAAGGCCCAAAGTAGTATTAGGATCATTGGCAATCTTTCTATATATATAATTAAGGAATTTTAGCCGTTTCTACCGCTAGCTACATCGTGAAGGCTCCTTAAGATAATTAATTACTACCGTTGCGTGAGCAGCAGTGATCATCGACACTGGCCTAAAGCGGAATAGGAAAAGAATGGAAGTGAGTAGAAAAGATAAAAATAGATCGGAATAGATTACAACACAATAAAAGAGAGCAGGCCCAACGTACTCCACACGGTGGTCCTAATCGATTTCACGTTGGGAGAGCACGGGGGATGAATTACTTCATACTCCGAAATAAATTCACTCGGATTCACTACGAGCCAGTGGAGGCTACTCGTGAGTAGCAGATTGCGAGTAATAATAAGGTGTCGGATAGGCTGGTAATGGTAATGCCAGTTTGCGGTTAAGATCTTGTATTCCTATTCGTCTTAACTTCTCTTGAGCGAGAAGAAGCCAGCTTGGAGGTGAATTCAGGTCAATGGCTCAAATGAGCGCCTCACTGTGAGTCTTGGGTCTTACCGTATAATCTGCTACTTATCGAGTTTCCATAATACGTGTTAAACATCGTTCAAAGAATGACCCGAGTGACATAAAGTTCTTCCACCCTGCTTTACTTACAAAAATTGCTATTCGATTTTAAAGTACATTGTGAGAAACTTAATCCTAACTCGTTCCCTTCGATTTTTCTTGTTTTGATCTTGTTTATACTAAATTTTACTTTGTAACTCCAAAGAAAAACGCAAAAAAAGTGAGCAAAGATTTTCGACTCATCGAACTGAGTGGTTGAGCCATACGACGATTGGAAGGATCAGATGTAATCGGAGACGTCTACTATGTGTATATGCAATTATAAAAATGTCCATTAATTGTGGATAATATAATAATTGTGAGCTAATCATGCAATTCAATGACGACAGATCGACTTGTAAGTCATCCTTCGTGGAGATGCAACAGTGCACGTAGGATTCAGTGCATCGCGGTGGCTGTTTCACACGAGCCAACGGGAGGGTGCAGTCGTCCCGATACTGCAAGGAGCAATGCACTTGGCTGCAGTCGGAGGCCTATAGCTTAAGGCGAGTGACGCCGCGACAGCATATTCTCACAGTATGCACTCGGAGGCCGGAATAGTCGATAGAGGGCAGCCCAAGGTGATCCAGTATACCATGAGAATTCAACCCATAAATCATCACCGTCGTCAAATCGTGGGTGTGATTAAACACTCACGTGTTTTAGATTACATAATTCCAAATTCTAAGAAACAATTACAAAATTTGGAATAACGTGTTTCGCCCAAAGATTTATCTGCATGTTTTATTACGACTGTCTCTTTGCATTCATTTTTTAAGAATAAGTACATTTTTTTAATCAAGGTCCTGCTTTTAATATTGTAAGACTAATAATCATTTCCAGCAATATTTTTTTTTTCTTTCAGAGAATTGAAGATTACGTCGGTAAATCGTTTAAATCAAAATGGAAAGAACGGTTCTTAAAATTGTTCCACGTGTATACAATATGTAACATGTATCACGCTACATACTGCTGTTCTACTATAGATTAGCTACAGGGGCCAGGCAAACTTAACACGAACTCTCATTAATCTCCGAGTTGCGTAATGCAAGTGTAATAATTGGGTTTTTGCTACATTTTTATATTTTTTTCTTACCTGTGGCATTTATCACGCCAAAAAAATAATTGCCTGGCTAGTATGCGAAATCAGTTAATTCGAAATTACAAGGACTTATCAAATCACGTGTAAATTGGACACTTAATAATACTTAATGGTATTTAATAACAGAGCATTTTATTACGCGCATCATGTAGAATTTCAGGTAATACATATAGAAACGTAAAGCAATAGCAGTCAATACTGCAATTCCAGTACAGTCAGTCAGACCCAATTGCATTGGCAATGCATTTCTAACTTCCGAGCTGAGAACTGCATCGGCATATGCATCCGATAGAAGCATAAATCAATGCGAGTTCGATATACTATAAGACGCAATGCATTTCCGTTAACTGTCAGTGTCGCGTTGCAACGATATTTCGAAAGTGCAACGGGCAACGATTTGCGTTGCAGTTGCAGTTGGAATCCGCGAGGAGCCAGCTATCCTTCATTCAGCTAAGATAATATAAATCACTGCACCGCCACGAGGAAATCACGTGACATTTCTTCCAATACGCAAAAGCGTCATTTTTCATGAATTTATTGAACCGCAACGGACTTTCTTTTCGACATTTTTTCCCCCTGCATTTCGCGTAATTTTATTTTCGTGCGATTTTGTGACTGCGAGCACATGCGAAATGCAATAGCTGTAAGTTGTAAATTTCTAGTTTTCTTTTTTTTTTATTACAAGGATATGTGTAGATAGGTTACTTGAGGTTACGGCAGTTTCCCATACAGAAATCGTTAGAAAAAGCATAGATCATTCATGTACCAAAGGTCGACTAAATTAACCCTTTCGAAATTAACTGGAACAGACCCTTGGGCAAACAAGTAATCTTTTCATCGAAGTTCCAAGATAAAGATAAAAGAAGCCAAATAACTTGTTGATGGATTTTGAAAGTTCGAGATACATGGAATAAAAAGTTATGCAAACAACGAATTACTTTATAATGCATTAAATAAAAATAATATATTTATTATTTTTAAAACATTTTAAGACAACTCCTGTCGAGAACCTATACACTCTTTTATTCGACAGATTAAGTCTCACGAAGAATTATATATTTTTTGAAATCCCAAGACAGAAATATATATACGTTTTTTATTCTTGTACAAATCGATCCTATCAACCCTCTCTCTGCCGTAGCGATTTTATCGTGTAAACCGGACCTAAAACCCATAACGTCCCTCCCTCGCAGTCAGACAGAAAGCCAGAACAATGTCTAACGAATCGCAAAGGGCGAGGATTTCTCATGAGTAAAGAAACAAGCGTGACGTAACTTCATATATTCAATAATTTCCCCCACTTTTAGAAGCAGGAATTATGAAATTACACCGAGAACCTCAAGCGATGCCGAAAGACGCGAAACAAACCTCCAACATCGAGGTATAAAATGTGTATCTAAAAATTCTACACTACTAGAAAGCAATACCCGTGTCTTCGACAAAGTAGAAATTTATGCTTGGGATGCATCTCGTGACATGTAAGTGCATCTGCAGCAGCCCTTTCCCCCAGATCTTAGTAACAGTTTATATGTGACGAAAATCCCGAAGTGATTACGTCATCGTAGATCTTATTTTAACCCCAGATAATCAGCCTGCATAGAATTCAGCCGCACGAGGGCTGTAACCTGAACAAAGAGGAAACTGCAACCAAAATGCATTTGCCCTGCATAATAAAATTCAATGGCGACGGAGACATTTGTATTGCTGTCAATATAGGGCTATTTCAAGCACGATCGACTCCGGTGAATTTCAATGGAAACACCCTGCAGCATATATACCACTGTGAAACTGCATCCCTTCATGCAGCCCCATAATTGATTATACTTTCTTTTTACCCTTATGCAACGCGGAATTTCCCACCCCAATGCACATGGCGAGGATCAGCGTGATGCACATGCGGGACACATTAGCCCAGAACTTCTCAACTCGATATAGTGTACAGTCAATTTCAAAAGCACTATAACCACTACAGAACCTTTCAAAAGTGGAAGCCACTCAGAATGAAAGACCCTAATGACAGCTGCACTCCTGATAAAACCAGAAGAGCATATAGTCAAATTCGTCAAATGGATATCGGCTATTTTACTATGTATAAAGTGTATACTACACTATAGATAACACGCGCGACTATCCGAAATGCTGTAATCTGTTTAGGATCACTTTACAGTAAACAGATAGTGCTCTCATGTAAACTGACTTTATTCCTGCCCACCATGAGAATCGAAACACATGCTGGTCGTAGCAACGATCACCATGGTTCTCATGATCGTTTTTTTAATTCTGTTTTTTTGCTTTTGTATTCCTTTTACAGACTAACCCAGTGCCGGCACACAGAGAGAATCGCCCTAGCCTCCAAATTAAATCAGCGTCCTGTTCGGACGAAAAAGGTCCGTAAGATGGTCCATCGGCCTCGCAAAAATGGCCGAAATAATGGTCCCTGATTAAAACAAAAAAAAAACATATAAATGAGTTGTTTGTTAGTCACAACGTTCTGTTAAATTTTGGCAATAAACGATTATTAATAAAATTGGAGATCAGCATTAACAACATTTTATCAGTTTTGAATGACTCGAAGAGACGTTGAATTTAATTGGTACCTATTTCTGTCCATATATTGCTAACACTCGTGTCCTTCCTTAACAATAACCTTTTATTAAAAACTTGTACATAATCGTATAATTACAAACATCTCGCTTGTGTGTTTTTCAAATGTTAACCCATTATAGTGGCTATTTTTATAAGATCGATGCGCCACCCTCGGGACGTTCCCGAACTAAATAATATTAAAGATTCAACGATTGCCGTCAAAATTTATCTATGGAACCAAACAAAGAAAAATTTGCAAGGCCACGTGCTCCATATGCAAATATATATTACCTACGTTTACATACTGGGTTAAATCGTTGACATCCGGTCAAGCTTCGCCGAAAGATAAAAAGAAAAATATATACCAAAAACCCACATACCTACTCAGTGACACATTAATGAACGTTTACTAATAATCCGCGACAACGAGATAACCTGATACAATATGACTTTCTTGTCTATCGCCTGAACAAAAAAAAATATTGAACGAGATATCCAATGCATTCTGCGTTATCTCTCGCGTGACCCGTTAGATTAAATCTCAATGATTGACGGTAGAAAACAAAATTACTGGAGACAATGTTAATTATTAATCGATATGCAACATCATACGAAACATCAGTATCATAGTCGATCACGTGGGAAAGCCAGTATTTAGAAATAAATGTTTTACTTGCTCGTACCATTCACGTAATTGTATTATAAATGATCTTTCTCAATTGATCCCTCGCTGTGTGGGAATGCGTCAAAATATCGAAAAGCATAAAGAAAAAAAAACTGGCTGCACTAAACAATATCATGTAATGGTCAACGACCTCACAATAAACAACCCATCGATAAGCTTAATGCACCCAGTACGTATTGATCCTGTGTCTAGGAATAGTGGAAACAACCAAAGAGTGTCCCCCCCTTTGTATTATTTTCCACCTGGTAGAATTAGTATAGTGTAGTCGAGTATAGTATACAAAGAGAGCTCACAATCGCACCCTGCTGCGCACGTGGCTTACTACCCCCTTAAACCTAGCTCAGTGTATTCCGCATAGGAGTAAAGCAATTATGGAATGACTACACGAAACTATGAATTATTCACTAGAATATATTGACGTTATCTATGTGGTTTATTCATAGTCGCTCGACAATACTATAACCAGTACGTATATGTAGTGGCAATTGAAGCTGCATATGCTGATACTAATTATCTACGAAAAAAGTAGCTATTCAAAAAATCCAATTGTACTGTATCTATTAGGTTTGCAGGTATTTCTTGCTATGGTAAAAATAAAAATTGTATTAAGCGACGTATACATAGAATAGGGCGCTAAATTGGAATCGGCGAATTGAAAAAATGGGGATTGCAGTGTATCGGGTAATCTAGAATAATTGGGAAGACCGTTATGGATGAATTGATTTAGAATAAGTCATAATAAGAAACTATTTCGAATTTAGCCGGCAATGAAAAGGTACCGAGCTAGTCCGCTGGAATGAGAATTAAAAGATCTTAAAACTCACGGAGAGCTCTGGACTATGTAAGACTATCCGATGTCTAGCATTATAATAAGTAGACCATAATTCACGCTCAACTCCACCATCAGATAACTACTTGTTCTATGGTTCTACAGTATTTTCATGGGTACGCGATATTCGCACTTGGTCAGATAGAATAATTGCACAAAGCCTTACAAGGTATATATGGTTTATAAACACATGATAATTGTGTATATTAAAAAGCACTGCTTTTAATATCCCGTCACTTTTTTGAGTGCGGCAAAACATTTCAGTTTGGCTATCGTGAACGAAAATTAGACTGTACAAAATGGACACTGGAGAAGCTGAGACCCAGCACTTTCGGAGACCTTGAAGGCATCTGTAGGCGTAGGACCCTTTTTTAAGGGCCGCCAGGAATTTCTTATTCAAATTGAAAGAAACTCAGGAGTGTAACCCCTTCCCCCAGCGCCCCGGCTGTGCTAGATAACCTGTTCCAGGAGTCCATACCTTGTTTCAAAAGTATTATAAAAAATCTCGCAGTACTACTAAACATCTAAGGATGAGTAAACTAAATAATTGTTCCACTGTATTTTCTGGTAATAACAAAAATATTTTTTTTGAATTGATGGATAAAAATGTCTGCCGTGTTGTCATCAGACAGTATCCGTCCGTGTATTACTGGTCAGCAGGTCAGCCGGGTAGTATTTTCTCCGCCAAATATGGCAACGCGCAACTGAAACTGCATCCCAAGTGCAGCAGCACCTCCAAGTGGGGATACAATAAGTCACACTTAAACGTCACGCAAGCGGCAGTATCGAACGCTTCAGCAATTTTCACGGAAATCCCATAACCGCCATTGTTTCCGCTTATTAAATCGAATTCGCTAAAGGTTTTACGATCCTCCCGTAATTTTTCTACCCAGAACCGCCGGTAGAAAGTCGTAATACAAAGGAGAAATGAAGTCGAGGATAACTCGATTCTAAGTCGTATTTGTCAGAAAATCGCACAGCCGTCCAGCGACTGCGTTTAGGTACGTAGGATTGCATTGAATTGCATTGCACTGCACCAAATGCAACAAAGTGCCTCCGATTCTTGGAAAGTTGCGCATGCGCATAATTAGCTCAATAAACAATATGCCAAAGACTTTCAACGAAATGATACGAAGCATTTCAAGAACATGTGTTGAAAAAAAAAGTGTTACTCCCCTTTACGAAAGGAGTATTCCGCGGTTGTTACTTTGGAAAGTAAGAGGCAGAATTGATGGGAGAAAATAGGAGGTGAAAAAATACAAGAAGAAAAAAGTTATACACAACCTAATTGTAAGAATTCTTTCGCTGAAAGGAGCGTTTGGCAATCTTCATGAGTCACAATCAGCGAGCGAGTAGTCGACACGAGGACGCGACCTAAGTATAGCTCGTCCAGGAAGAGCAACAAGATGTCTACTTCCTCGAATCGAGGTTAACGCGCGGGCTCGCCCTCAACTTTTCGCAATCGCGTGCCCATTTGTTTATTACCTTTTTTTTAACCATTGTTTTCCTCCAATTTGCTCATTTCTTGTCCCTCCTTCCCATCATCGTTCCTCCTCGCAACAAATTGCCATTACGGATCCTTTTACGAAATCGAATGGGAGCAATTGCTCGATAATAAAAATATTGAATAACAAAAAAACGTTTACGTAAGAATTTCGACGAGGTTCATTTAACTGCTTCTCGGAATAGCGAAACGCTCGCGCAATTACCAGGAACATATTCCAATAATAATTCAATATGTATCCGTTATCATGTACCCATATACGGTTACTCGCAGTCGTACGTGCATTCTCTTATCACAGCAAACGCATCGTTCTATTATCACTGACAACTATAAAGGAACGAGTTAACGATAAAGCTTATCGAATCGCAGAGAGATTTAAGAACCTCGCCTGGCGATATACAATGGAAAATAACACGAACAGTCAGTACAGGTAAAGCAGAAAATGTTAATACCATGTACAGTGCCTTGTAAAACGGCCAGACTCAAAAATATTACTGATTACTGTCTATGCTACATAACCCACTAAATAATTAAGCCCCGTGACGATGTTAACGCCATGTGGCTCAACATCGTTTATTTTGCGATTTGCCGGTTAGATTTGCATAAAAATTGATACCTTGCAATATTTTGGGTCAAAATGTCAACATTCGAAATAATAGACGACACATAACGGTGAAAAATATGTATTGAATATAAACAAAGCTATCAGATCTTAAAAGTAGGAGATCATCGTAAGCAACGTTTTAAATAGTTTAAGGACACCCTATCGGGTCCACCATTTTGAAATTTGACATTTTAACCTCGAGCTCGTATTCAGTGACCCAAAAAACCCCTAGATTCGAGTTGCCATTCAAATCCAACTACTTTCTTTTACTTGCCCACCACAGTACACAAAGTCAAAAATCTCTCTGTCATTGAAGAGTAATAGTCTAGTATACGGCAGGTAGTATTGGAACCACGAAGAGTACACTCACCAAAACTCGCACATAAAAGAAATAGTAAAATAAATCCTTATCACCTTCCAACAGTCACAGCAGTATGCTTACCTGAAACATAAAGAAAAAAAGACATTCAAATAAGCTATTCTTTATTAAAAAAAATGTAAAAAAGAACTAGTTTATCCAGAAGGAACTAGATATGCCGGTGTAACAAACAAAATGTTTTTTTTCAAATTTCCCAACTCTGACCTTAGTCGCACAAAACGCATGTGGCCACAGACATAGCGTTTTTGGGCGTCTCTTTTTTCTCTTCTTCTTCAATACTTTTTCTCTTTTTACGTCCTACACAGCAAGTGACGTCAGCCACCGAGCCCTGGAGACTCCACGCGTTATAAACCCTCTTTGAACGAGCTCAATTAGTCCCCATTCCATCCTCGACCTCAAGTACCATTACTTTACCATTCGTAATGTTCCTCCAGAGTCCACGGGGCATGGTCAACTATTAAGTATGTATATATAGTAGTATTCGACTACCAAGTCCAAGTACACATACTCGCACGTTTATTAATTCTGATCTAAAGTTATACGTGCATCTATTCAGAGTCTGGTTCGAGAGATGTATATACATATATGTAAATGACAAAAAATAATTTTAAACATAATATAAAATAGAAATAGGCAAACGCAGACTATAAGCACTAGTAGATGATGTGTGTAATGTTACCTGAGTGTATGAATAATAGATATTCATCAAAAGTGAGTATACGAGGTTTCATGGAGAATAAGTACTACTGTTCGACAGTGAATATTGGTAAAAAAAAAATATATTACTAATGTGAATTACCGTTAAATCGTGCATTAACGCGAAGGACTTTTTAAGGATTATCTCTTCATTTTAGAGATTTGTAGTTTTGGCAATGACTATAATTACGTGAGGGACGACGTGGAGTTTAATTTGAATGTAATATGACAGTAAGGACGAGTAACGTGGTTCGTAAATAACGCCAAGACTAAACTGGGTTGATAATGTGCGGCTCTGTGTTCTCTGATACTCCTCGTGTATCGCTGTGCGAATTATTTCTCGTGAAGATCGTCCGAAACGAGATCTTAAAATATCGTAAGAGGTGTAATGCGTCTGTATACATAATGCCGTTTTCCGTGAGGTTTGAAGTAAGATGCAGAAAATGAAGAAAAAAAGAAGGAACTGACGAAGAAAGGTGAAGAGACAAAATTTGAGATATATAACAAAAAAAAGTTGGATATTTATCGTGGGGCAGAAAATGGGAAAAATTAGTTACCCTAACGCATTTAAGACCGAACGACAGAAAAATCAAGTTTACAGTCACTGAATAAATATCGCCATAGATGCAATCGTGAAAATGGACGTGTAACTAATAACACTGAAAATGGACAAAAGAACGACTTCTATCTCACCGAAAGTTAGTTTTACACTAATAACGCAAGAAGCAGAATGGAAGAGCGATAGAAAAAAGGCATCCCCACCACGCATGAAAAACGTTATAAATGAGCACTTGAATCCTAAATTCGACGATGGCGACGCTCTTCGGCGGCCTTCTTAAATATAGGAATGGGAAGCAGCGCGTGAAGCATTTTTTCCCCCTCTTCGTCAGTCTCCCTCAACAGAGCGAAATATCGTTAAAAAATTCGAAATGGCTCCCGCAGAGTGACTATATTTAATTTAACCCGTAAGAAAGGAGTCCTCGCTACTGCGTGCGGAGCGTCAAAAAAATTACGCTTGTTCCGAGTCATCATCGGTCATCATCGTGAAAGATCGGACTAGTCCGAAGCCACCCGAGTCTTCTTCATCGCCTAACGGAATTTCGCAACTGGAGTTTGTGCATTCTGCGTTGCACCTGCCGGTGTGGTAAAGTGGTCGATATGCGTTCTTTTTCATCTTTTTTTGTATTACTTCTTTGTTTTTCCCTTCTTTCCCCTTGCGCAAAAAATAACTGCGGAGACCAAGAGAAGACGAGCGAAAAGGAGACACAAAGAAACCTGGGATATGTAATATAAATTGATACTCGAGCGTAACGGTTGCATTCTTTCGCCGGTCGTTTCGATTACTCGTAAATGTGGATACCGTAATGGTAATGATTGACTGAGCTCAAACACTAATTACGCGAGGTAGATATTGATCTTGAAAAATTATAGATAAAAATGAAAATCACTGTTTTCAAATTAAGGGAAAATTTGAACCGGTCAGACTGTTTATATTACATTTATGATAAAATTCAAAATTTGCTGTTTTAATGTTGGGACACCTGTGTTGGTATTCAGTCATTGGTAAAAGGGTCGAGTATGACGCAGCTTCCTGCATTACTCAATGCCTGTTTGTCAGTCGAGTGGTCTACGAGGAGAATTAATGCATAATGGGGAAAGAGAAAAGGAAAAATATTTTGTTAAATTAACCGGGTACGAGCGTAATGCTATTTACAGTACATTTTATTACTGTGGTCATAGAATGCATTGTTACTGCAAAGTTGCTGAAACATGTTCCGTGTACATTTTTTATAAATAATTATTGACAGTATAATTACGCGGGAGATTTGAAAAATTTGAAGTTTGAACAGATTCCACCGATGACTACGTGACCAGTCGCACGATGTTGTCACAACGTTTTATAAAAAATTAGTCTGTAAATTTAAAAGTATTCATAATGAACGCATAGTGCCATTATATATTGTTTTGTCTGCCACAGCCAACGTCTATACTACATTAGTTTACAGTTTATCTCCCACGTTTCCCGACATACGTCATGAAAGAAAGATATCACGGCACTTATTGGCAACTCTGATTACAGACTCGAAATCCATACTATCCTGGCAATCAAGTACTAATTGAATGTAAAATCAAAATATAAGATCATACTTCGATGGTAACACTGATACGATGTTGGAAACTAATTAACGTGAAAATATTAATAGTCAAATGTTAAAAAGCAATAATATCAATAAAACTGCAAGGACAGTCGTGCGAAAAACTTGTAAAAGGATTCCCGAGCCAAAGTTACTGATACACGATTCAGAAATGTATAGCAGGGACAGCAAATTTACGTGTAAAGTCAATTGCCAAAGTAGAAAAGTCCCCTCATACTTATGAAACAGCATATAAGTGTTATTTATGTGCACGAGAAGAGGAAGTGGTGTCCTGCGGAAGACCGAATGACGCCTTTGAGGATTTGGATATAATCCTTCTAGAGAATTCCGCGTCACGATTATGCATTTCAAAGATGAAACCGTGAACTCGGTAAAGTAAAGAAAAATAAAACGAAGACGAAGGAAGCGCATTAGTTCTAGTCAAACGCAACGAGGAAAAGCTTTTTTGTTGTGATACAAAACACGAGCACCTAGCGCGCAAGATTGAAAATAAATAAGTTAGTATGGCAAAGAATAACAAAAAAGATACGAAAAAAGTTTTTTAAAGAAAAAATTCCTTCTTTAGCGAAGTTATCATGGCGTGGCAAAGGCTCCATACGTAGCTGTGACAACGAAATATTCCTGAAGATTCTGCACGCCTTAATACGGCTAATGTATACTGAAATATACTCACGAAGATGTAAAGGGGACGGGAAATTTAAAAAGGAAAAAAAAAGGAAAAACCTCCGTAGCGAAATCTCGGAACATCAACGAACCCTCTATTCAGCTGTCTTCAGTTTCCTTCGCCAACGTTAATGAAAATACCGTATGTACCAGAAGAGCCGCAGAATCACATATAACATAGCTTCGGTCGGATTTCCAACGCAGCGAAGCGTAATGCATCTCAAAGCAATAATTGCGATGAGGCCCAAGACGAGAGAAATTACCGTGGCGCGCGCGCAGTGTAATTTCTAACGCGCTAATCCGCAAATCGGTATTTTCGCGATTTCTCCACGAGACACGCCTTTATGTTCTGGCGTCATTAGTCGGACTATGGATCATCGAGGGAGCTATCGATTCGATTGAGATAATTATTCCTGATTCACCAATGCACTTCGATTATTAGAATCAAAATCATACCATTTATACCTATAAATATCTCTCCTTTTTATTTTAACCCTCCAGTAGTTAGGCCACGAAGCTATTGCAAATAGGAATAGTATCGATCGCCTTATCACTAACTATCTTCGATTGACAGTCAACAGTGATAAGATACACTGGGTTTGTCAATTGCATGGTAGCCAAAAAAACCAATGATATAACAATGTAAAATAACTTATGCGACGTTTTTAGAGATTTAATTGAAAGTCTCGTGCGACTTCCGTCGCGTTGTAAATGAGAGCGAAGCCCAATTTCGCGGCGATCCGTCGCCACCGAATGAGTTATAAATAGGCCCTTAGGTCGTCGCCGTCCACGTTCTCTACCCGCCGTCGTACAAATCGTTTCTTTCCTGTACGGCTTTCTCGCGGAACGTAACTATACACATAACGTGAGCGCAGGCGAGTGAATATAAGCCTTTCTTGCGGTGTCCTCGTGTGCATTCAAAATAGTACTTCCGGTCCTAACTTCGCGCGGCAAAACATAAAAACAGATATTTCTCAGACCCGTGAACCGCCACGTGCGCGCGCACGTACGCGGCGAGTGCCGAAACCGGAGTCAGACAATTTTTCATTTTTCAAAGAGTCCAAGGTTTCGACTGTAAAATCTTTCTAGATACATCGTTTGTATATTTTAGTCGTTTACAATGCACGAGCGGACGTCGCGATGGGCTGAGTTGAGTAAGCAAACGAAAACTCGACGCGCACGTCATCTGGTGTCGATTTAAGAGTAGAAGAGAGCGAACAGAAAAACATGGAAAACGAGCGTTGAAATGTTAACAGTGCGTATGAGAAACACGAGAAACAGGAATAATTGTTTCTAAGAGACAAAGACTACGCTTGGAGCGAATGGCGGGAAAATAGGGAAATTTGAACACAGAACGAGACGCGTCACAGGAATCTTCTGGGAAACTCTTCCATTTCCGTTAGAATTTCCAAGAAAACTGTTTTTTTGCACTAAAAACAGATTTAAATAGATGCAACACCGTGAGGATAGAGACGACGTCGCTCTTCGAGTGTTGGAAAGTATTCTTGGCGCTGGCACCGCAGGGAGAATGAGAGAAATGGTGAAAGAGAGAGAGAGAGTGTGTGTATGTGTGTGTGTGCGTGAGAGAGAGAGAGAGAGAGAGAGAGAGAGAGAGAGAGAGAGAGAGAGAGAGAGAGAGAGAGAGAG
>JARQTH010000364.1:27751-41008 GCA_030142595.1 Trachelus iudaicus | reverse complement strand
GGGAGAGTACTCAGGGCACCTCCAGCCATCGCCCACTTTCCGGTCCAAAAGTAGTTCTGGGACACCCTGTATATAGCGTATAGCAGCCTAACTCGTTGGCAAAATCTAAACGTCTCACGGAGGGCTAAAGATCGTCATATTAAATGGACCAGAAGAATCGTAGCGAAATTTGATGGGGGGATAAAGTGCGTAATTATTCTTTTTTTTTCTTTCAGAATTTTGCACTTTGCACCATACCTACGTCACGACAGTATGCATGTTTTCTACTGAAGAAAATCTCGACGAATATTATCAATCGATATCGATGTTGAGTAGTAACGGTAGCGGTATATAGTCAGACCTCTAGTTGCATATAAAATGTGCAATCTACTGAACAGTAAGGCTGGTGCCTATTAAGCAACAGACTTCGTGTTTATTGACTACGAGGAAGGTTGTCGTTACCATAGAAAATAGACAACAGCAAAGAAAGCAAAATAAGTTGATGACAAGTGACAATGACGAAAGAGAAAGAAAGCGATAAAAGCAAAAGGAAAAAATGAGATCAGAGAGACGAAGTCGACGTAGAGACGTAGTATGAAAAAAAAAGAAAGAGAAAGAGAAAATCAAGAGAAAAGAAAGAAGAAAAAATAAGTTGTATACGGAAAGCCGACTTCCTCCTTTAAGCCGGAAAGCAAATGTCGGTTCTTATGCCTGCCGGCATCTTCGATTCTATATTTACTTTTCATATTTACGACGTCTCACTCTTCGCTTTCTTCGTGCCGACGTCCCGCGCGTCTTCAACGAAAAGCTCGACTTTTTGTCGCTATTCTAGGCGTCGCCGCATGCGGATACGTAACATTGGCCCTGCAACGAGTTACGGTAGGTCCCATACGACACTATGGAGATAATGATTATAACTATAGCGATGGTTTTTCTATTTTTCTCAGCGAACAGGATGGGCAACAGAGAAGAAAAAAGAGCATTTAAATACTATAATAAATAAAGGCGCACGCGAGACATTTTGCTTATGCGAAAGCGATAACTCGCACATGACACCAATTATTGTAAATTAAATAATGAAGCTTCTGACACGCGCGACTTATGGTAATTTCACGGTTTCCTCGAGACTCGCCTACCAGATTCTCATTTCTCTAATCAACATTATTTACAGCCACGAGTAGTCCGATACACAGGACCCACGACGCATTAACTCGCGTTACCAAGGTAACCGCTGCGGCTATAGACACAATCCAAGCGTTAATTGCTCCTTCATGGAAACGTAGCGAATCGCGAGCGACACGAATTCGAGAGGAATGGATCAGTGTCTTTCCAACGGGAAATTCCACCTAGCGGGACTCCCTCCGCCATCTTGGATCTGTTCGATCTACAATAAAACAATAACTAACTATAAAAAGACAGAGGAAAAACAGTGTATGTGTGTGTGTGAGAGAGAGAGGGGGGAGAGATAGGGGGAGGGAGAGGGGGAGAGCGGGAGGGAGGGAGAGAGGGGAGAGCGGGATGGGAGGGGGAGAGAGAGCGGGAGGGAGGGAGGGAGAGGGGAGAGAGAGAGAGAGAGAGAGAGAGAGAGAGAGAGAGAGAGAGAGAGAGAGAGAGAACGAGCGAGCGAGCGACAGTATATCGAGTAAGTGTCGTCGCACTCGAAGAATCCGTCACATGAAAACCCGGTCGAAAGTCAAAACCTCCATCGAAAGCTTTCACTGGAGCATATGCATAGGGAATCAAGAGTTAATGTTATAAACTTATAACGCAGCAGTCAACGCATAAATTTCGCTCTTCATTATTACAGCAGCCAGTTCCGCGACGCTAATGGAAGTAATACATGCGTCCCGGCGTGCTGCACCGCACGTGTTAAAGCGACCGCACAGGCTCCGTGCACAGAGTGACGACGTGCCGTAAAATTCGCGATATCGCGAAACAATCAGAAAGCAACGCGCCGCCTGGGAAAAGGTAAAGGCGTGCACACATGGGTTAATACGTATATACGTAAATGGCAGAATATAAAAGACGTCCCGGCGCGCAGCTGAGACCTGATAGTAGTCGCACTCTCTATTTCTTGTTAACATGCGCGTGTTTTCATCGCCCGTTCAAATCTCCCGGGCTTTTATATTATACATTCACATATATATGGGAAAACACATATTCATATAGATATAAAGACACGGTCGTAATACATAAGGCTCAACTGTGGGAACTTATCGTTGAGATTATCGCCTTTCTTTCATATTCATTTATTTGATACGCACTGTTACCTGCAAGCATCGAGAAATATTTCACGGCGATACTTTTTTTTCGTGTGAAATCATGGGAATATTTTCATAAATTCCAAAGACTTCGGTTAGATTTAATTTTACAACAAAAAAAAAGTACAGAAAATTTAGGACAATTTTCAAACAACAAATACAAACAGTATATACAAGGCTACGACAGTAGCGGTGTCTTAGCAAAAGAACGCATCCAAGTATGGATAAATCCTTGAGGCTGTTCTCAATTTTCCTAACAATAAATAATAAAAAAAGGGCTAACAACTTTAGAGTATCCTTACAATTGTATTTGTAACAGAAAAGTCTTAGGGAATGTCTAGAAAAAGGTTGACAATATTGCCAGTTAGGTGGCCAAATATGTATAGAAATAGATGACAGGTAAGCAAACACGCAGTACTTATTCCGATACAGAGTGCACTAAGATAAGGACACATTATTGTATCACATACTATATGTATACGTGGGACGTGGTGCAAAACCAACGGCTCCGCGAAAAGATTTCATATATTTCGACGATGGACAAGGAGAAATCCGACATTTGCCCTCTAATTGCCAGTCCCGGGTACCAGGGTTACAGAATTAAGAAGAATACTTTGCAACGGAAGACGAGGAACATGCGAGATAGTAACATGAAACAGAATGTTATATAAAATAGACGAAGAAAATCAAGAGCTTCGCATCTTTCAGAAGTATTTCATGTGTAACATGGTCAGTGGATTTCCAGAAATTAAAAAATAAATGTTAGACATTGATTGAAAAGAGACGAAGGTGAATGCTCGTTTTCACCTGATAGGCGGGATCAGTAAATCAGGGAAACGTTTTCTGGTTGTAAGAGTAAATTTGCAGGCAGATAAGTCAGAGTGATAAATACGACTGTAGGGATGTCGCTAAAGAAAGAAGAGAGTGCAGTGCCTACCACTTATGAAATGAGAACCATACAAATATTGTGGGATAGTAATTAAATGAAAACTAAAAAAAATCGAAAACTTTATTAAAGAAAATGTTCTCTGCTATTCCATTAAATCGGTAAGCAAATAAGCACACAGGAAGTAACAGAAACGTGTAATGTATCTCGGTACATTAAACTTTACCTAGGAACGTTAATTAATACATAGAAGTATTTAAGTCTAAGCGCAGGTAAGTTGGCACGCGGAAAACGTAGTAGCAATCCGAGAGTAACGTTACACCATAATGGGAAACACCATAGAGAAATCTACATCCATAGTCTAATCCACAGACATACCGACAAGGCTCTACCGTGCCAGGGAGTTCCTGGACAACCCCGTGAACTCTTGTCCACGTAATTATAATCCATATAAGTATATGCGGATGCATATACCTATAAGCAAGGCAAGGCAGGATCTTTCATGTCGACCAATGAAAGTTGTGAGATGCGAATTGCATCTTATTTCTTGTAGTCTTGATTAACTACTTATACGTGACTAGTTCGCATAGAACTGCTGATACATGAATTTATGCCGTGAAAGGTTAATCAAAGGGCTCGTGAATGAGTCCAGGTCCTCCTGGAGAAGCTAATGGATGCGTTAGAAAGCGCTTGAGAAATTAAATGTTTACTATCATTTTCAGGATGCAACTGGTCAGTAGATTAAAATAATTGGACAACCGATAAAACTCACCATATGTTCCATTGCCTTTTCCTCTAGCTCAGCTCTGCTCCAATCCACATGAAAGCTTAATGGCTGAAGACGCGATTCCATTTCGCGAAGCCACTTCCTCAGGCACTTTACTTCATGATCAAAATCTGTAAAAAAAATATTTAGGACAATTAATTGATAATCGACGTTACCAATTCAAATAAATTTTTTATAATTTAATTCTAATAACGTTTTCGAATGACAGTATAACCTTGGATCGAATCTAATTTATATTCTAGTACGTTTTTAAATGGCAAATATTGTTACAGTTATACAATTTGATGCAGTGCAGAGCTGCACTCGCGGGGAGCTACACTTTACAGTCAATGCAAAAAAATGATGTCAATTGAATATGCTATAGGGTTTTAGAACAGAAGATTCTATAGACTGTTCAGTGACATCTATCAAATTTTACTCATAGCTTCTCAGAATAGTCTACAACTCAGAATACACTAGAAAGTAACGGTAACTCCCGAGCTATGGTAAGATCCTTTTGAATTACTATAGACAAAGCGAAGTTCTACATTATCGACGGACGATCATTTAACGACAGATAATAATACCTTGGAGTACCTACCTAGGATATGCTATATGAAGATAGAAAAAAAGTAATCACCTGCAGAAACATCCTCTTGATTAGAGACTGGCTGAACTCCGGGTGTCATTATCTGCTCAACGAGCTCCCATTTAGTGTTCAAGTGATCGACACGCCATGCCACTTCGTCTCGAAGAGTTGGAGCACGTGAGACCAACTTTTCTGCTTGCTCGTTAAACAGTCTTCTTCTGTAAGCCTTACGTCGCAGCTCCTCCATGTGAGCCTACAGTTTTAAGAAACATTAATTAAAGTATTATCGATTGACACAAAATAATATGATTATTATGACTAAAAGAACATACCGCTCGTAGACTTTTGTCCAATAAATTCTCCTCTTTCGAGTAAACCAGTTCCTGAATGGCACCGAGCCACGAATACAATTCCGAAAATTGTCCACTGAGTTCCTTCAATCCCCAAGATAAGGTAGATACGTCAGTCTCGTCCCAAGCAAGTTCTCCGTTAGCTTCCTGAAAATATGATTTAATATAATTATGTAATACTGCAATGCGAAGCCTAACCTATATTAACAACACGCCATAAAATTCAGAACTCACTTTGCAACTTTCAATAAGATTGGTGTCCATGATGTAATTGTAATTAGACTGTATAGCCGCCCAGAAATCATCTTTATTATCTTCTCTACTTCCCCAGGAACGACGCCACTGTTCCTGCTCCGGATCCTTCCTATTAATAGCACAATTAAATATTTTTCCTCGAATCCATTTAAAAAACGACTATATCTACAATATAAAATATGATCATTACATTTTACGTATTCTGCTGTCTTACCTTTTCTTTGTCAGACTATTGTAAGGACGATCAGTACGCAGCCTAGCATGCTCAGAACCCTCTAGACTCTTGCTAGAGGGCTGCAGCGAGGACAGCGAGAAGCTCATCTTCATCGACTTAGCAATACCTAAACAAAATATTTAAAATTATACTTAATTCATTCCCCTTATCTACGAGGGTAGGCTGAAAAGTAATGCACACATACTTGTAGAATGCGAACGAAAAGAAATAGCGAGATCGGATAAAAAGTAAATTAAAGTACAATTCTTAAGCTTGAAAATCATCTATTTATTTTTCAACATAGTCACCGTTAAGACTAATACATTTCTCCCAACGTGTGATAAGTTTTTTCATTCCGTCACTGAAAAATTTTGCCGACTTTTCTCCGTGACGAAGGAGACGACTTTCTTTTAAATATCGTGACGGGGGATGAATCATGGGTGCATCATTACGACCCAGAAGAGAAAAGACAAAGCGCTGAATATCGACATTTATCTTCTCCGCAGACGAAAAAATTTAAGACACAACCATCCGCAAAAAAAATTCTTTTGACTGTGTTTTGGGATGGTCATCAAGTCTATGTGACCGATTATGTGGAACAAGGCACAACAGTAAATTCTTCTCAGTACATAGAGACCCTAAAACACCTTCGACGTCGAGTTTATCGTGTTAGAGGCAGTCTGGAGCCAATGATCCTGCATCATGACAACGCTCGTCCACACACCTCGCGCGCAACGGCAGAGGCAATAAGAAGGCTGAAGTTTGAACCGATTCCACACCCTCCTTATTCCCCCGATCTTGCGCCTTGCGATTTTTATTTTTATCCTCTACTCAAGAGAGACCTCAAGGGTAATCATTACACCTCGGACGATGAGGTGAAAGCAACAATCAAGTCCTGGATTCGAGAAAAGTCGGAAAAATTGTTCAGTGACGGAATGAAAAAACTTATCACACTATGTTGAAAAATAAATAGATGATTTTCAAGCTTAAGAATTGTACTTTAATTTACTTTTCATCCGATCTCCCTATTTCTTTTCGTTCGCGTTCTACAAGCATGTGTGCATTACTTTTCAGCCTACCCTCGTATGATACGAATATATCCATATACACATATAAAAAAAAATATTCTCTATAGTTATTTTCGAATATAATATTGAAACTCGACTACCAGCAGATGTTTATGAAGGGTTTGACTACTATTACTAAACTTATAGCTCACGACACCTTGTAATCACCAGGTGGAAACAGGTTCCTCGTTTAACGAGGCAAGTTGCGATAATTCAACCAACTCTTCCCCGGAAGGGATTTGCCCGGAGGAATACAAAATATTCTAAGCCACATACGTAGACCTAACTATCTAATCCTCATTATTGGTTATGAACCAGAGGAATCCCTTGGGATGAGCATCAAGAGCACGGTGAAGTAAACAACTCGATTCATGGTTTACAACATTGTGAGGCTTAATGAAGCTGATAATGCGTCGAAGAAAAAGAAAATTGATTATCCAGAAGATGAGGCAGACGTTCAACGGTGATCAACCAGGTAAAATAGCAATTGGCTATCGGTTACGGGTGCACTAAGCCATTACGCAATGTGAGCTCAACTAGAAAGTCGTTAGCCATCTAATAACCGGAGATATCAAATCGCTGGATTGGTTACTGGAAATGGCAGAATTAATAAAGGACGAAGTAGAAATTGCAAAAAAAATGAAAATTAATTCAACACGTAAAGCTAGGTAACAAAACTTGAGATTCTGAGGTTCTTTGATATTTTTAAATCATCAGTAAAAATGTGTCTTAGTTTGGGAAAAAAAAACCTATGATAAATTAAAGAAATAATTTGTTGCAAATGATTTTAGGCAATAAAAAACTGTACGAATACTTACTGGCGCCGACGGGCGACATTTCTACGACTGCCGTATCCGAATCGTAAGAACGTCCAATACCTCGTCGAGGATGACAGCGAGGGAACGAAGAGGAGAGCGTCTCCTCCACGTTCGCAAAGCCGGTCAGGACCGGCGAGTGTTTCTCAACGTGGGAATCCGTGGTCGATACACATCGTCGACAACTGATCCTTTTATCCTGTGACTTCCGTTTATAACTCCTACCGTGCCTGTTGCTTTTTCTAAACAAGTATATAAAGTAAATAAGAAACGTTGCAAAAACAGTAGAAAAAAAATCTATTTTACATAAATAAATCTCTTAATGTTCATTGAAAAAACCTTACCTAAGAGATCGATGATAACTGTGTGTTCGGTGATAATGAATGATTCCACTCTGGCTTTGATGATTTGGATAATGGTGATGACCGTGGTGATAATTATGCTGGTAAACGAAACGATTATGAGAATTGTAAGTAAGAAGATGTGATTGCGTGAAACCGATAAAAATCGGCCGCCACCTAGCGGCTCGAATTCTCTCCTGCCATGTCTTCTCCTTCACGCCTCAGGAATGCTCGCCATGAGCTTCCGAGTTTTCCTAAAATCAAATAAAAAAAAAAATAAACGAGCCATCAGAGCAGATAAGCACAACAAATGTTACACGTCTAACAACATGTATTGCGAAATTAAACATTTTTTGTAGAAAACTAAAAAATTAGTGCATTTGTCACGTGACTCTACTTCGACCCCTCTCTTCAACGTAAAAACTTATAATAAAAATACGTAACGCAAGCAAAGAGTTATTATCGATTGTAACGCTATTTTTTCTTCAGTCGACAAAGAACCACGGTTAACGGTGCCTGATGCAGACGACATTATTCAAATATCAAGCGTGGGTCCGACGAGACTGGGGACCTGGAAATAAGGCCCCTCCCTGTTTGTGGAAGAGGCGACACGAGATAACAAGTGTTTGACTTTAACATTTTTTTTTCTCGGTTTCGTTTGTCTCTTATTTAATTCTTTCTTTTGGATATGTATTGGGTCCCGTTTAACCCAATTTACAGTAGATGCCCACCAGTATGAACGCACACGCCTTATTTAGTAGGCTCGTGACTCCACAGGACCATTTGTCGTTCGAGTCTTACAATGAAAATAACCGAGGCCCCTTCCCATTGCCGGCAACCAGACGGGGCCCATACATATATTCACGTATACCAGTCAACGCACGTGAGACAGAGTGGAATTCGTGATAGGTGAAACAGGCCTCTCAATACTTCACTTCGAAACGAATGTGCAGCTTCTGCATTCATATATTTATACAAAAAACGTATTTTCTTATGCATTTACTTTATAAATGAATTATTATTAATTGTGCGCGCACGTTAATGTCGCATTGGGCCAGAAAGTAAAAATTGTCCGTAATACTATTGAAACTTGTAAAATAATTTTCCACAAGTAAAAGAGCTATGACGTTTATCAAAGATGCGAAAAGATTACGTCATTTTTATTGTTATGCATTAACAAAGAAAAATGTTACGTGCACTTGACCGTATCAACAAAAGAATATATAAATGTGATAGGACTGACTGATCACTGTATCTCTGAAAAAATTATCTATCGGATATCTCTGTCCGATAAAAAAATGTCAGCGATCCAAAATCAATGTACAATATCCCGCACGATCAACTAAATTTTTTGAAAACAACTGCGTTAAAGTTATTGCGCACGCACCCTCTACAGACTAACTATAGCAAATAATTGTAAAAGAAGCAAATGGAATCACTATCGGCACTTACAAAGAAACTCAAGTCAGCATAGTAGCACAGTAGACATTATTACACGTAACATACGATCCCTTTGACTCACAATCGCAAATAAATTCGCAGAACGTAACTGACCTCCCCGATAGGCTATCAATAAAGATCACTAGAGCGGCCCAACAGTACCAAGCAAGTACAGCCGTAATACCACTAATGTAAGTAGTGAGACCATATATATAAATATATACACAGCACAGTTACTCTGCAAGAGCGCAGAGCTATCACGTCATAAATAGTAAAGCCTGAAACATACTAGGAAATAGTGATAACACTTATCAAATATATACTGACAAGCAAAGAAAATATTGGCTGTGAATGAAAAGAAAAAAATTATTCTCTACATAAGAAAACTGCAATATACCATAGAAGCAATAAGGTGCACTGATAAATATAGAAATCATATTTTTCTCTATTTTAAAGTGCATCGATGAAATAGTCATAATGATGCAAGTGACTGAGTGCACTTAGAGTGTCAAGCATCGCGGAGTAGATACTCAGAAGTGCATCTCTCAAGTGGTAGAGATTAGGTTGGGCATCTATAGTGAGCACAAAGACCAAAGATTCTAATTTGGGTACTGGTGCACCGGCATGGCCAGTGCATATAGGGAGTCACCTACATAGATCGGTATTACGGGATGGCAAATAAAGCATCATGGGAGTCTTCGTAGTCATCGCGTGACTGTTCCTCTGCGTAGAGCTACTACTCGACGATGCAAGAGAGTGCATCTGAATGCATCAGAGTATTGTAGAGAGAGGGAGAGAGAGAGAAAGAGAGAGAGAGAAAAGGAAGGAGGATCTCCAGAGAAGCTGACCGTAAATAGAGCGACCAAGGGATATGGAGATACAGCAGCGCCATTTCGGCGCATCCGTAGAAATAGTACCGTGCATCACTGCCCAATCATTTTATCTACGCACATTTCCTGCTACTCCACTTCATATTGCAATGAAGGTGCATCTACAAGTATATATACACACATTAATCTCAACGAGAATAAAGATTATTTGCAGCGCGTGCAAGGAAGATTCTATCGAGATACCAGGAATGCATCGAGATAGGAAGGATGCACAGCGCCGCGAAGAATGCACCGAGATCCCAACTGGTATATAGTATATGCAATGCATTTTACACTGTACATATTTATAAAGTATAGATACAGTTTAGTACCTATGTACAGTCCACTCAGTGCCTGACAGTGCCACTGGTCGAACCAGTTTCTATAATAATATGAACTCGCTCGTCCCCTTTCACACGAGGGCAATGAGATTTTTGGTAATTGTTTCCAAAAATATGAAGTTAAGTTTTCCATCTGCTAAGAAAATAAAAAAGTGCATCGGAGTGCGAATCGATATGGGTAAAGAAAGTGGTAGTAAAAAGCGAGCAGTCTGCAACTTAATCTAGACAAACGTTTTGTCGCTTAAAAAAGAAAAAGGAAAAGTTGGTGGTAAAAAAGGGAATACAAATTTTAAATAAACAGGGGGCAACGTTACCCTTACGAAAATAGGCCGGACTCTCGACCGGCTGACCGTAAATAGAAACCCATCATGTGGGTGCATTCACCGATTTGAGTGCATCCATGCAGGACTGTTCCTTTCGGTAAATAAGGCGCATCCGGCGGCCCCGTCAAAAGAATCTCGATGGCTATTCCCACGGAGAGCATAAATAATAAGAGAAAAAGAGTGGGAATGTTAGGGAGAAAGGGAGAGAAAAAAGATATCCAACGTGATGTCTGCACCGTCAAGTTTCAGAAGTCAGGTCCACCAGCTACATCGTAGATCAGTGATTATATACAGACATGCTGATATTTGGGGCGGAGGAGGGAGGGGGATGCAGCTAAATTCATTCGGGATGCACTTTTTAATGCACTTCCGGCACAACGAAGATGGAGCAAGTCATGGCTTGTAGAAAGTCTAGTGAGATTACAAGATATTTTTTTTTTGCTTTCTATTTCCATACTACGATTCAGCATGTAACAGAAATGCATATAAGGGATGGAAAAGTCATTGAGAAACGTGAAACAATTATTTACATTTAATGTCTATCCTCGATGTAACAAGTCCAAGTGCAATTCGATGCAGAACTCGTATTCATGTCTGTCCAGGCACGACCTACTACTACTTACTCTCACGCTCGCCTTATCCGTATCAGGTTTTCCCCGTAATTTCATCCGTGTCTGGAAGACTTGTAATCAGGTATAAATAATCGCGGGTTGTGCCAATTCTTTATGAAATTCAGAGCAAATTAAATGATTTTTGTGGTATCCTGAATTGTTTGAAAGAAAAAAGTTTATAGAAAAAGCTCTATAGAAAACATGTGATATTGAATGATTTTTGATAAGGAAATCCCAATGGGATTTTAAAGATTTCCTCATTAAGTCGACTAAATTCAATTAAGGATATTATACCATGGGATGAGTCGACTAATGGTATTAACGAGGACCATTAAAATATTATGGGAGGAGTCTATGGGGTGATTTCCATGGCTGCGTGTTACTGTACCATCCTCTTTGACGGGGACGAAACTATTATCTGGGTAGTACTGTGTTATCTTTTTAAGACTATATTTATATATTCAATGAAAACTTAAAAACACTATAAAGACAGCGAACGCCATGCTCTAGTATTTCTAAGATTTTTAAAGCTTATTTATTTAATTATCTTTATGGCCAGGTGCACGTGTAATAAATTAAATACCCGATCAGAGAATATTAACTAGCCTAAGCGTGGCCGACCGTTATGGAGATAACGATAACGTATTAGATAAATATAGGCTATAAGTTAAATTTAAATCCCCCCCCCCGCCCTCAAGAAATACGTTCGAATCGATATATGAATGCTTCTAATAATATTAGCAGATATAGTATTATCTTTTGTTTAACAGGTATTGCATAGCTGGTCCTACGTTTACTTCTTTCGCAAATACAATCTCTAGCTTTACATATGCAAATTCTACGTTTTCTTACGCTTCTCTGTTAAGTTTTGGTCGTGTTATAATATATTAACTACAGTCGCACTCATGTCTCGAATAGTTCAATTTTTCGAATTTACCTACAGGCGCGTTTTTGTAAGAAAAGTTCTTACGGATAACGATAGCCGCTGTCTTAATAGAAAAGAATGCATGAAAAGAATGCGTTACTCATGCAACAGTTCCTGAAGCTCGTGAATCATGATACAGAATTTTGTAGAATAGAATGACAAGAAATTTTTATAAAAATTACACTACGCACATGCATACGTATAGTTGCGAAATTTTAAATAATAATAATAATAATAATAACAATCAGACCAAAAGAGCTTTAAAAAATACAAGGGACGCAGTAAAGCCAATAATGTAATATAAGGAAATCAGATTTTTTTTAAAATATACAGGGTGAGGCACATAAAGTGTGACAGAGCAATAACACTCAAACTATTGACCATATCGAAAAATGTTTCTGACAAAAGTTTCAGTGTTCGAGAAGGCCGTCATACTGGATCACCCTATTTTTTTATCGGTGGAGGCGCTGAACTCCACTTTCTGAAATGGAACCATGTACTTTTTTTTCGATGACATTATTACCGATTTTAAGACGAATTCAGCGACCTAGTCGAAAAATCGAAAAATATCGGAATAATCACTTTCAAAGGATCCACTAATCTTGGTTTGGGTCTATCTACAGAAGATGCTCGAAGTGATGACCCTCGACTTGTAAGCACTTGTTAATTCGCTGATGAAGAGACCGTCTAACTTCAGCCAACATTTGTGGTGTAATTTCGGTGCATGCTCGACGTATTCTTTCTTTCATGTCGTCAGGCGTGTTAGGTGCTACCGCCATTACGCGTTCTTTAACAAAACCCCATAAAAAGTAATCTGGTGATGTTAGATCTGGCGAACGAGGTGACCAAGCTACAGGGCTACCTCGTCCTATCCACTTTTCGCCAAAAATCTCATTCATTACTTTTCTTGAACACAGAGCACATTGCGAACATGCAAGGGCTCGTCTTCCAGTAATTGAGGCAGTACGTTTTGTAGAAAGTTCGCGTAAACTTGCTCAGTCAAGCGACTTTCAAAAAAATATGGACCAATAGCGTGATCGCCAACAATGCCAACAAGTCGAGGGTGATCACTTCGAGCATCTTCTGTAGGTAGTCCCAAACCAAGATTAATGGATCCTTTGAAAGTGATTATTCCAATATTTTTCGATTATTTTCATACTTTGCGTGACTAGAATGACCTTGTGTTGTAGGTCGCTGAATTCGTCTTAAAATCGGTAATAATATC